>NCKU01001738.1:0-23350 GCA_003675995.1 Dinothrombium tinctorium
TATTTATCGCTGTACGCATTCAAACATTTTGTTTATCATTTAAATATTGAATATTAAATATTTTGGCTTCAAATGTTTTTTACAATAAGCGATACATAATAATAATCCCGATTTACGATTATTTCTTGTCAAACTTTTCTTTTACTTTCTCACTTCTTATATTTTAAACGCATTCATTTAAAGTAACATTTTGAATTTCGCGCCACACAAAAATTCGTCTGCACATTAAACGTCACAAAATAGAAAAAAATTATTTGTGATTAAAACTCGTCTATTTTTATTTTAATGTAATTTTTAACTTCTCTTATTTAATTTGAGTTCATTTCTGCTCGTTTGAATTTCGATTTTTGTTTTATCATTACGCACAGATTGTTTAATTTAAAAATAAAACGCGAATCCGACAATCACGTGCTTTGCTTGTCGGCATTGCCTCATTTGAGTCTCGCTTTACGCGTGATTTGTATTCTCGAAACGTTTCGCAGTCGCCGTCAAATGCGAGCGGAGAATCGAACGAAACAAGAACGCGCGATGAAATGATAGTTAAGTCCGAAAAAGTATTCAATTTAAGCGAAAGCCCGACGCTCATAAATCGTTATTTCCTAATCTCTGTGATCGCTCACGTCTCATTTCTATTCATTTCAGCCTTAAATGAATATTTAACGTTTATTTTTCTGTTCCTCGTGTTGCCATTACTTGTGCTATGTGCCAAAAGCAAACAGATCGATGCGAAGCTGTTCACTTGGTGGACTGTGGTCTCATTTGTATTTTTAACCACTCTGTTCGAGATTATCGTTTACGACTCACTGCGGATTGAATTGTATGAAAATCTCATTTTCTGGTTTCTATGTTTCACTGTATTCACACTTGGCACTAAACTACGACGCAAAGAAGCGAAAGCTCATTGCGAACAGAATCATTGGTTAAACGCAAGCATCGGAAATTCAAATCGTTTAATTTACATAAGTTTACTTTCGGTTACCATAATTGCGCTACTCTACGGTTCTCTGCTCGCTTTGACCACAATATGTTCCCCCAAATTAATTTTCGGCAATATTCTCTTTCCTCAAGAATGCAATTACGTTTACAACGAGTGGAAGTAAGTTTACACATCTGAACAACGCACTCATCACCTACACGTTTACTTTCAGGACAGCTTTGTGCTTCGTTTTCTCTTTGTACGCGATTGAAATTGCCTTTTTCACTTTTATAGCGTTGATAAAACAAGTGCAAATCGTTTGGAGTTTAAAATGATTTATTTGTAAGTAAAGCAATTAAAATTGACAGCGTTTAGGCGTACAATTTATGAAATGTGTTGGATATTACTTATGAAGCGCGTATTGATACTAAACTCAATGCATATAACTTATTTAGGTTGAAATCCATCTCAATTCGGTGGTTAACATCGGCTGTTAACGAATTCCACGATACCGAAATTACAACTTCTATTTAAATAATTGTAATTATAAGATTGAGCTGAATTTGAAATGAAAATTTTTTGAATGAGTATATTTTTGCAATCTTATTAAATGTGTCCACCAACAGCGAGATTTGCGACGGCTTCGCTCGCAAAGTACCGTACGTCGATATCTGCGTCGTTCTGTAATTTTTCCAAACACGGCCTCACCTGTGTATGTAATGTGCTAAAAGCAATAAAACTGATTAAAATCAAATTCCCTCCTTTTCTCATTTACTTTTGATCCAAAATCGGGCCGATCTTTTGTAGAGTTTTCGCAACATTGAATCGCACGTTTGCGACACTGTCGGAAGCGAGTGTAATTACAGTTGGTAACATGTATTTTGTTGTAACTTCGGCACCGCAAGCTTCGGCTAAAACCTGCGTTAAGAAATCTCATTTTATACTCAAAACAATTTAAATGAACTAACATTTATGCTGAAAAGACAAGTCATTCGGTGTAAGTAATTTTGATCCCTTGACATCTGTAAAACCTTTGGAATAACAGTGTTCGTTGCCCAATCTGAACCAAATTTTTCAACTAATTTCTTGAGATTTTGCGTTGCAGCTTCCCTTATTGCGAACACTGAAAAAATAAGTTTAATTTTTGAGCTCTCAGCATGAATTATAAACCTTGATCTATTAACCACGTCATACACAAGTTGTTAAGTTTTTCGTCAAAGAATTCGACTCCCAATTGTCCGGCAAGCAATGGCATGTATTGGATAATCGCTAACCGAACACGCCATTTTGTGTCTTCGGCTAATTCGACAATAGCTGGTAGCAACGATTGACTTAACTGCTGAATTCCGATCACTTCATTAACACAATCCAAATTGGAGATAATATTCAACCGAACTTCTGGACATTCATCTTTAAGTTGTGTGAGAAAAAGGGGCAAAAGATGTTCGATCGTGCTGCAAACAAAATATTTTACGAATGTATAAAATCAAGTAAATGATTACTTTGCTTTTCCGAGAATAGGAGAAAGACCCATGATAACAGAAGCTAACGCAGATTTTACGTGCTGATTAGGATCTGCAACTAAATCTTTGACGCACGGCAGTATGTTCGTCATTATTATCTGTTCTTGACTGTCGGGAGCCAAGTTTTGGCAAAAATCTCGTACTTTTTGGGCTGCAGCAGCTCTGACTTCTGCTTCACAGTCTTTTAGTAAATTCTGAAAAGCGGGCACTAAGTCATTTTTTGTGATTTCGGGGCCAACTGCTTTTTGAAGCTCGGTAAACTTATCAGCGACCATATATCGCACTCTCCAAGATTTATCTTCAGCCGCTTGACGTAACACTGGCATCACATGTTGCTCCAAATCTTCAAGAGGTAAGAGCGCTGCAATCGAAACGCATGCTTCAACTGCAAGCAACCGCACAGAATCCTGTTCGTCTGAAGCCAGATTAGTCCACAATGAGATAACTTCAGATTTCACGTATTCAGGCTCTAAAACTTTAGCGAATTCGCCTAGTTTCGAAGCTGCCGCGCGACGAACCATCGGAGTATCGTCTTGACACAGATTGCGGAAGTGACTAAAAATAAAAAATAGAGCGAACGAAAGACGACAAAAAATGACAAACCTTCGCAGTTCAGCTTTTATTTGTTGCGAGGTTCGCGAGTAGCAAACACTGAAAAGACCGCAGGCGGAGGTCCGGGAAGTAAACCAGTCGCCGGAAGCTAAGCGTTTGACGAGTGGAACGAAATACTGTTCCAAATCCTGCGGTGAATGTTGCTGCGATATGTTCCGCAATGAGTCGACAGCCTTGTCACGAACGACGGTCTCTTCGACGGTGGCTAACGATTCGAGAGGCGGAAGCAAACAGTGTACATATTCGGGACCGCCGACGAGAGGCGTGAAGTTGCCTAATTGCTCGGCGAGAGCCAAAAGCACCTCGTCTTCATCATAAATGGTGTCTGTGAGAAACGGAATCAGCTCCGATCGCGTCCTCTCCACGCCCAGAGCCAAAGCAATGGTTGACAGTTTCTTGATGCTATTCAACCTCAGCTGAGCAGAGAATGAGTGCGACTCGAGCGCGGCGCGCAATCAACTGACCTGAACGTCGTCGTTTCTGAGCTCGTCGATCAGAACCGCGATCGGATACAACGAGTCGTCTGTGAGGCCTTCACTCGCCGCCATCTTTTTTCGCATTCGTTCGCCGATTGCGGGGGTCGTCTCCGCATTCCGACCCTTACCGCCATTGCGTCACTCTTCGCTCATTGCTTCGCGCGCGGAGCGCATTTTTCAAACCGCGTTCGCCGCATTCACTTTCGGTTCGCTTTTCTCCGCTAAAAACCGCACTTTTGTCCGCGCTCAGCTCTCGCCGAGATTCGCGCACCGTATTCGCATCGCGCGCATCGAGGACGAACTCGGCGAACGTCCGACTTCGCGCGGAAAAAGCGGCATCATTTCGTATTTCGCGCAAAGCACGAATCACTCGTCACCTGATTGCTCGTTTCAACAAATGGTCGATTGTAAACACGCATAGCGATGAGATGTGAGTGACGGTCGCCTGCAAATGGAGCAATTGAAGGTAAGCCCGCGAACGGCTTTAAATTCGCTTCGTTAACAGTCTATTCGTGCACCTTTTACGCAGAATATCGCACTCGGTGTGCTCCTCGGAATACGCGACTCGCTTTTCGGTATAGCTGCTATACGCTATCTCCGCAATAACGAGTGCAACACAGGCGACGATCACCAGCGAGGTGTGAAGCGACGAAAACCCCCAAACAATGCCTTCAGACGTATATTCGAGTGCGGTTGTTTGAATGGCGGATTATTCTTGGTTTGTGTTAAAAGGCTGTGAACTTCACAGCGATCACTTGCAATTGCTTTCTAATTTTTGAATTTCTTCGCAGGCTTCGATTGTTGCGTTTCAAAACGTCTTTTTGCCTTCTGTCTACACTTTTATGGAATTCCTTTTCGGTTCTTCTCCTGGATTACTTAAGTCAGTTTGGTACTGGTTGCAGCCGCTGTTGTCGTACACATTTGGAGCACTTTGGATTTTGCCTTTATTTCTATTGACTCGCATTGTAAATGCTTTGTGGTTTCAAGATATTGCCGATTCAGCTTATAAAGGTCGTCCGCAATCACTGCGAAGTATATCAAAGTTGGTCGCAGATACATTATTTTCTCTTGTGATCCAAGCTCTTTTCATCCTTCAAGTATGCTTCACATTAGGTCCCATTTTAAATCTTATTTTATTTTACTTACAGTCATTACTTGTGGCCTCATTACCGCTTTCTTTCTTAGGACAATGTTTTAGTCTTTTTCACTTAAGTCTGCTTTATTCCTTATATTCATTCGAATATAAGTGGTTCAATATGGGTATGTGTTAATTATTATTTTTTGCTTAATTTTAATTCTGCAATGCCAAACGCTTCAAGCTATTTTCTCTGGGGTAATAACTGCTGCAGGAACTGAAAGAGTTCATGCGAGTTTCTATTTCTAGATTTTTGAGCTTTAACTCTGACATTCTTATCTACCATTTCTAAGAATTAACCTCATTTTCTTACAAACGTCATAAGCCCTTATCAAGACAATAAAATTCCAGCCGTACTTAGATAAAACTATTAAACATTTCGTGACCACTGACAATTAAAGAATGTGCTTTACTAATGCAATTGAACTGCGATTCTCGAATCAAAAATTTTCCTTTCAATGAGCTTTCCAACAAAAGCTTATCATTTTAAGCAAATTGAGGAAATTTTTATCGTTTTTTTTTCATTTCAATCTCATAAGGAAACTTTTTTTAAATCTTAATTTCAATGAAACTTAGTATGTAGATAGAATCTCATATTTGCATTAAGAAGTACCCCTTCATAGGGTCAATTCTACGTGTGAAGCAAATTATTCACATGCAAACTTTAATATTAAGTCTATGGCAAACAATTTTGTTTTTTCAATTGTTGGCCGAAATCTTATCAGATATAATTATTGTTATCTCTACTATTATTCTTATTAAACATTTTAAATACTTCATGAAGACCTTTGAAGTCTTGAGCACTAATAGGCATATTACTACTATTCGTATTACTAAAATTTCGGAAATAACGTCAAAACTCACTATGTTCATTTTTTCTCTCAAAACAAATAAGTTTAATCAAAATTCAAACTGTATTTAATTGATCAAAGTTAAATTATTTGTGTTTGTCATGGAGCTATAAATATCTATTGAGAAAAGTCATTTTTTCCTTTTAGAGTTTATCAATAGATTCAATGTTTAAACCAGCATTTGAATTTAAATTTATTCGACATGTCGCTTGGTTTTCCAAGAGTGTTTCATAATAGGTATACACCTGACGAGTCAGGATTTATAATCAATACCTAAAGAAAAAAAAAGTTAATTTTTGCAAAAAGAAACTTTAAAAATTCTTTAATTTTTTAAATTTAAAAAAATTAATTTAATGCTTAACGCTTGACTATAAATCAGCTAATATTTGAAGTAATTGAATCAAGTGGTTTAACACCTTTTTTAACACCAAATTTTATTAAACGATGTCGCTAATTTCAGTAAAATTGACTACTTTTTGCCGTTTGATATAGAAACAAAAACGCGTGTTTTCATTTTTATCCAAGATCTAAATTTATTAATTATTGTAGGTTCGGTTCAAGTTAAATGAACCGAGGATTGAAACTTTAATTAGCTCATATTATTACTTTTGATTAGCTGAATTTGTGTCTCAACATCATTTAGTGAGTTTTTTGTCTAGAAAGTTTCGAATGCATTGTCATAATAAAGGGTTTGCTTCACTTTTTTCATTTCATCAGGCCAGAGAAGGGTTCAGATTTTTAGACTACGGGACATCTCTGTCAAACTGTAAAATATTTCGCAAAAAGCAACAGTTTCACACATTTTGCGCTCGTATTTGAGATAATTTGGTTGTCTTTCAAACTTATTTTCACAAAATAATGACAAAAAGTAATGTTTAAAGCCATTTTAATAAAAATAAATTATAAAACGCCCCTTGACATTTAGAATTAATTGAAATTCAATTTTTGGAAATGAATAACACACCCTTTCGAGATTAAAATTTTAAATGCGTGACTTTTCACCGCATTGTTTTCAGAATTTTCGCGAAAAAATACAAAAACACGATCGATAAAAAAACAAACGCGGTAAACATTGTTTACTAAACAACACAGAAAATTTCAAAATAGCAATGTCAGCAAAATGAAAAAAAAAATTACACTTGGGCTATATTTTATCTAGTTTAAATACTTTTTAGACTTCGTCAAGTTAGTCTTACGGTGAAATTAAATCAAAATCCGCTCTTGTATTCAAAATGATTAAAAACAAACGATGAATGAGTGATCAAAATAAAGTCAAGTTTCTAAGATATTTTTAATTATTGAGTTAATATCATGAGAATAAATCACATGAGAATTACAACGTTATCATCACCGGCATCAAAATATCAAATGCAAACATACTTTTGCTGACAGAATACCATGTAAATACATACTTGAAAGTCATATGGCTTCCTCAGCTGCAAAAAGTGCAACTTCTTGACGTTGTTAAGCTAATTATAATCACACTTTTACGTAAAACGATTTACCCAAAACACGAGTATTTTTAGTAAAGGTCTTTTTGAATGAAAATTTGCATGTTTTTGTCTTTTCTATCTTTTTCCATCATTTCTTGCAATTATTTTTTTACTAATCTCAATTTTGATTTTAAATGTTTCTAATGAAAGCTTTCTCACGAAGGGAGAGCAATAAATCAATTAAATTTTCACAATTTTTAATCAATTACAATTTATTTTGATCACAAAATCTTTTTTTCTGATATTTCTATTTAGAACTTCTTAGATAATTGTGACTAACAAGGAAACTGCTTTTTGTGTCCGCTCCAGATGTCAATGAAGCTTGATATGCAGATAAAAACTTCATATGTGCATTAAGAATTCCCACATCATAGGTGCGATAAGGCGCATGAAGCAAGTTATTCGCGTGCAAACGAGGTGAAAATCGGTTAAGATTTAGGACCGCAATCGAAAAAAAAACAAAAATTTTTTCGCCATATACTTAACGCTAAAGCTTGCACGCGAATAACTTGCTTCATGCGCAAAATTCGCACCTATGATGTGGTAATTCTTAACACAAACTTTAAGTTCTATCTGCATACCAAGTTTCATTTATATCGGGAGTCGGGACAAAAAGCAGTTTCCTTGTGAGAAGTTTTTCTCAATAATTTTTCGCATATAAAATGTTTCTTTTTGATTCTATTGCTAAATTTTTGTAAATTAGCTTTGGCATAAACTCGACATAATAAAATCTTGTTAATGCTTGCTTTTGCAAACTCATCACTAATTATGACAATTAACTATCCAAACATATAAATTCATTTTTCTAGATTGAATTTAACTTTTAATTGCTTTAAATTAAACTAATAAATAAATTTATTTGCTTTCATTGAAATTAATTTTTCTAAACACTAAAAACTCTTTGTTCAAAAATGTTAGAGTTCAATCTTAACGTAAAAAATTATCGCCAAGCCTGCTAACTTCGCTAATTAGAGACAAATAACTAGATGTCGAATAAATGCATAAAAATATAAGCGATAAAAGCAATTTACTGGAAACATGTATGAGACTTAATTTCTTTGAATAACACTCACAATTTCTAAAATCTTTGATCAAATTAACACGATGAAAAGCGATGCAATAGTTGATTTTGCTTTTAATTTAATTTAATTTTAAATTTGATTTTAAAATATTGAAAATTAAATTATACAAGTAGTATTAGTTTTAGTTAAAAGTTTAAAGTGATCTTTTGATTTCATAAGCTACGAGAGTAAAAGTGTGTCATTTAAAAAATTTTTATTCCACAGTTTTTGCCTAAAGAATATCAATAAAATAGAAAATAAAGAAAAATAAATAGAAAATTTTGAGTTTTTACTGTGTAAAAGTCCGACGTGGACAGTCATTGACACTATGTTTTGCTATCTTATGCATATAAAACTTATAAATTTAATAGAAATAATCGCAAAACTTTCTGACATTGCAAATAACATTTAATTTTTTTAAAAACTTGTCATCTTGTGAGATTTTCATGTATCGCTTAATGACAGATTAGATTTGTTTGAAATTTTAAAAAGTTTTTTCAAAGTTCGACGTTCAAAGTTTTTAATTTGTCAAAACCTTGAGTTATCATTGTTTCTTGAAATTTAACAAGAACTCTCGATATTTAAGTCACGTAGCATGATCCTAGATATCAATAAAAATAAATTTTATAGTTTTCACATACTCATTATTTTTTGATCATAAAATATGTAATTCGGATCGAAGATTTGAAAGAAAACAGCAAAATTAAAACGCATTTAGTTTTAAAATAATATTTTAATTTTTTATTATTTTAAAAATACTGCAACTTTTTCCTTCTCATTTCATCATTCTTCTTAACAAGTGAGTATTGAATAACTTACCTTGAGATATCATCTGTAATTGAGAGTAAATTGCTTTTCTCATTTACGTCTTTGTTATTTTGGAACTTTAGACTTTTCCTTATAGATTATATAGCCACAGCTCTTTACTTTGAGGCTCCTTACGCTTTCGAAATGCTCGCATAGTTAAATGAATTTCACAAGAGAATCGACTACTTAAGATTTGATTATTCAAACGAATAATTCTAACATTATTCAACTAACTAATCATTGGCTATGAATTTTAAATTCGGCCTAAATTCTTCCGATGCAAAACTTTTTAGAAGAAATACAGAGAGAAACGAAAAGTTTACTTGTTATAATTAATTTTTGCCTTTTGTCCTTAAACACTCAATGCGAAAATTTTCCAATTATTTGAACAATTCGAAACAATTAAAAATTCAAAAATAAATTTAGTAACCAATATAATTTTGCCGACTACATAGCTTATAAATATTTTATTTCAAAGTCTATATTAGTCTATATATTTATAAGCATTTTGATTTTTTTTGTGTATATAAATAATCTTTTAATGATTAATAAGTGAATGAATCAATATATTGATTTGTTAGACAAGCAAACAATTGAAATAAGATAGCAACGATTCTTCATACATCATTCATAGAGCAACGAAATTGTTTTGTTGCAATTTTCTAGATAAACCAAGGTGTTCAATAACATTGATTTACATTTCCTTCACACATTTTGCTTGCGTGACGGAATCGTTTCACGATTGTTGACAGTGTGGAAAGAAGAAACTTGGATTTTATTCTTTGCAATGTTTTGTTATTTATTTGTGTTAATAGAAAGAAGATGAAAAGAAATTTTCACTTCTTCCTTTGCATTTATCACTTCGCTTCTTGATTGAATGAGAGAAGTAAAGCGAGTGTTTTTATGAATGGAAAATGAAAACGCAAAAACTTTTTTTTTATCTCGTTTTCACTTACACGTTGTTTTCGTTCCATTTAATTCAAATGCATATCCTGTTTCAATGTGTGGGCAAATAACATTTGCCAATATGTACGTTTATTCAAAAGCAAATTTTATATCAAAACTTCGCTTTATTTCGCACGAGCTCATTTTCTATATACGAGTGCTTCACAACGTTTTGAATTCCTTTTCGTTTCGTAACGTAATGATTCTTCATAAAAAGTGAAGTAAAACAACTGATTTAATAACAAATTTGCTTAATTAACCTTAAAGTCAAGCGCATTCGAACAAAACGAGTTAATCGATGTAAAGAATTTTTGTCAATGATACCATTCGAACTGTGTCTTCCATATATTAGCCAAATTTGGCAAACATTTTGATTTGGATGCTTTAATTTCAATGAATGAATGAAGCAACTTGCCAAATTTAAAATAAATTCTATAGCAAAAAATTTGTTTTTATCTTGCGGGGCAATGACTGCACCGTTCTTCAACGGAATGAAAGTTTTTCTATCTTATGCATAATAAATATTGACATTGCTTTCTTTCTTAAATTGACAAGACAACTTTTGTTCTATCGAATTCAAATTAAATGTTTCGATTATCGAAAGTTAGCTTAACTGCAAAGCAGCTTTAACGAGGCGCTTGATTGTTTGCGGTGTTTTGCAGTTAAGCTCACCTTTCTATAATCGAAAGACGCTTTTGGTTCAAAGCCAACTTTGACAATTTTATTTTTCTGCAAATTTTAACATAAATTGTTATTTTGAAGTTGCCATTTCGGAAAGAACAATTAAAATTAAGCGCCTGCATTTTAGCTAATTGAGAGAAAGTTAAACAAATGCAAATGAAGCGAATGTAGATAAAAATCGAAAGAAGAGCAAACATTTCCTCGTAAATTTTAATTTCTTGATTGTTCAAAAGAAATTTATAATCATAAAGATATCAAAATATTTATGAGCATAATACATAAATTTGTAGTTTACGAACACAATTGAATCCAAAAGTGTAAACAATTCGTCAACAAGGAAAATATTTGCGAAATTATTTCAAAAAAGTTATTTTAGATAAAACTCAGCATTTAAATTATTTTTGCTCTCTTACAATTTGACATTTGTCATTTACATTTCTAGTGAAAAGTTATGCAAGACTATTTAACAAGATACATTTAAGAGTTTTTGTATAATGAAAAATTCAAGACAAGTCGAGTGATTTTTAACGAGAAGTAATGGAGTTCGCTCTTTTTGCGCCTTTCATGTTTTCTATCTATTCACTAGCAAAGTTTGCATTAAGAACTTACTTTAGTGAAGTTGCTTCTGACTTGCGATGCTAATTTTCCATTAAGTTGTAGATACATAAATATACGCATAATTAAAAATTATCATCATTTAACTTGAAACGAGTTTGCATTCTTAACTCGCTGTTTGTATCGAAAGTTTTTATCGAAATTATCGCTATTAAAAGTTCAAGCGTCAATTTTTTAAGTATTTGATAAATTTAGTGCTTGATTTATCTCTTAGGTACTTGAGGAAAAAAAACAGATTTAGGTAAAGTTCCTGTAGTATTTCCTATAAAAATAAAGTAAACCAAGAGTAATAATTAACTGAAATTTTGCTCATTTTCATTCAATATTTTGATTCAGCGATAATGAAAACTTGTTGTTAATATTCGAATTTCAATTTTCATCCGCAAAATTTCATTAAGCAAACTTATAATGGCGATAAAATTGTACGATCACTCTGACCTAATTGAATTTTAGCTCATAATCTGTCTATATTCTGTTTATGAACATGTTTTTCAAAAAAATGTTATCGACCAAATCGACCACACAAAGCTTCTGTGCATGATTTGCGCACATGTTTCGAAAGTGGTTGAAGTGTTTTGACAACACGCTAATGCCAGCTGAACAAAGCGACGATCAAAACGTGAGCCGCAAATTGGCGCATTTCTTTTCACAGTCACTATAGATTCGAAGCATTGACAAATTTGAAAAGAATTGAACGGAAACAATTGAGTTTAAAAAATTATTAACGTAAGCTATTCACATGAAACAGTAAAAAATTTTTATTTTGACGTCTGTGAAATGCCTTTGAAATCAACCGCAATCATATCAGCGATTTTTTTTTCCTCATTGTACAATTGAAATTGTAATTGAGACACTCTTTTCTATCTTATCGACCTCATTCATTACACACGATTGCCACTTATCGTCTCATGCTTTCGATAATTGTTTTGTTTGATGATCAAAGTCATTGTCTATCAAAACAATTAAACGATTTCACTCGAAGTACACGTGAGTTTTATTTTTGTTTTTTTTCACTCTCTACTCACTTCGAAAAATTTCATCATGTACCCACAATCTTCAGATATCGATAAGAATCTAATCGATCACGCGAGAACGCATCTCGCCATGTTTACAATTTTATTTTTAATCGTGAAACAAAAAAGAATTTATCGAAAAAAATTTCAATGAATCACGTATACACCTAAATCATATAGAGTGAAATTAATTTTCGCTCGCTCTCTCTCTCTCTCTCTCAGGTTGGGAATTGCATCGAAGACTACATTTTATCGAAAACAACTGGCCTTACTTTCTCGGATTCGGACTTCCGCTCGCAATACTCACTTCATTTTCTAGCTCGTACATAATCAACGGTTGTATATTCTCGATGCTTTTTCCTTTGTTCATCATAAGCGGAAACGAAGCGAAACCGCGCAGAGGACTTTGCGATATACCACTTCAACTTTTTCAACCAGTGGTTTGGTTGTCGAATAAAATTTTTCAAGGAACCATGTTTATGACGGGCGGCGCTCGAGGAAGAAATGTACTCAATAGGTATAACAGATGAAATAAAACTTGTTTATTTTTAATACGCTCGTGAATTGTAAGCAATTAAATTAATTCGTGATTGACCCTTGTTAATAGAATTCTTTTTTTCGCTAAAAGCAGCGTTATTTACAACGTTAAGGAATGTCGAACATTGAGACGCAAATACTAAACAAGAGTGGACAATGTCCGCCGGCGTGAGCAACATAAAGGCACAAATAAGTTACGTTGACTTCGATTGTTCACTTTCACCGCTAACAACACCGTACATTCGATTAATGTCCTTTTTGTAAAAGTCTTCGATATTTCTGCGCCTTAACTTCAATGCGGCGGTGACCAGTCCACTGTCTGGAGACCACTCTTCTACACATAATTTCACTTTTGTTGGTATCTCAGTTTTATGGAGCTTGGCTCGCTTTCCGTGCTCGACGATCTCTTTCAACACGGCTTGATTTATTTGCGGATCGCGACAAAGCTCAGCCATACTGCGGCCCTCTTTGCCCAATTCTTTCGCTAGCGCTTCGATCGCTTTTACATTTGGAACAACCAGTGCGACAACGTAGGTTTGATACGAGTTGCCATAAATGCAAATGTTGTCGACATATTTACAGCTCTTCAGCTCAGTTTCCACCTGAAAATAGCGAACAAATTTATCACACGAATTTATCGTTGGCAAGAGTTCAACGGCACATCGAGTGTTCAAGAAAAACAAAATTGCTTACCTTTCCTAATGAGATGTATTCACCAAACTGTAGTTTTACCAAATCCTTTTTCCTATCAATTATCTTGACTACTCCATCGTGTTGAATCTCGCCGATATCACCAGTATAGAACCAACGTATTCCATCCTCTTCACGAAACGCTTCTTGGCTCTCAGCCGTTTCATTTTTGAAGTAACCTGCAGCTACGCAGTCGCCTCCAATCACTATTTCTCCACGAGGATACGGTTTGTCAGTGACGAAGTAGTTGCCTGCGAGCGTGTTAAGAATTAATCAATTTACTCCAAATCGAGTAATTAATGCTTTACCTTCTTTCCAGTCGCACAATTTTATGCGAAGGCCGTACAATGGTGGTCCTACGCGACCGGTCGATAAATCGTCAAAACTCATCAACGTTCCGCCAGCAGCGGTTTCCGTCAAACCGTATCCTTGAATCACAGTCGCATTCAGACAAGAACGAATAAAATCGTGTGTTTCAGGTGATAGCGGAGCGCTTCCGGTCACAATGTACTCAAGCTTTCCTCCGAGAAGCTTCTGAATTTTTCGACATACAATCGTATTTACAATCGGTGTGCTGAAACCTTTCTTTGTCCAAAACTTCTTGTATTCAACGGCGAATTCCAAAAATCGTCTGAAAAACGCGCCTTTACTTGAAGCTTCTTCGGTCACAGCTTTACGAATTCTGTCCATAACCAGTGGGACAGCAGCCAAAACAGATGGTTGCAATATCGAGGCGTCGCCTTTCATGCCTTTCTTTATTGCCGTCGATTTATCGGTCATTGTGTGAGGTGATGAGTAGCCAATCGCGATGCCGATGGACAAGAAAAAGCATTCGGCCGCTAATTCGAGAACGTGTGCCAACGGTAGATAAGCCATGAACACGTGCTTTTCCTTCAAGAAATGTGCCACCGCGTAAAATCCTTTGATCGTAGCGACAACATTCTTGTGGGTTAAGATGACTCCTTTCGGCACACCCGTAGAACCTGAAGTGTACATTATCACCGCGTGATCGTCAGGCTGCACAACCGGAAATTTGACATTCGGCGAATTTTTGCCCTTTTCTTCCAACTTCGAGAATGGCACGAGTTCCAACGTGAAGCCTTCTGTGCTCGCTTTCTTGTGTCCTTCGATGTAAATAATACATTTCAAAGCTGGAGTCTTTGAAACCAATTGCTTTAATTTGGGCAAAAAATCGAAAGTGGTGACGAGATGCGAAACTTGAGTTTGGTTTAAACCGTGAACGATCGCATCGCTTCCAAGCGTTGTGTACAAAGTGCCAATAGTGGCTCCGATTCGGAACACAGCGTGTGCGGTGAGAAACCATTCCATACGAGTTTCGGCAAGAATCATAACAATATCGCCCGCTTTCACACCGTGCGCTAACAGCCCTTTAGCGATATCGTCCACTCGTTTATCGATCTCATTGTACGAGAACCAAACGTAATCGCCGAGAACGAGCTTTTGAAACACTTTACCGTCAGCTTGTCGTTCCTCCTCTTCGCCGAACACTTCTCGGTAAGCCATGCAGCGTCGAGTGGTGTACGTTTCGACCACTTTTCGCAGCACATCGTTGATGGTGTTACATTCGAGCACGTAATGAGGCGGCGGCAATTCGCGACGGACATAACTCGAGTACGGATCGTCGGGATTCGCTTTCACCGCTTGCACCTGTCGATTGACAGCGCGTCGAATCCAGGGTCGGTCGAGAAAATAGTAGACCGGAAGTGTGATCACGTCGTAGAGACAAACGACGGTTTTGAGAATGCCGATCGCCAACGAAACACCGAACGAATCGCTCATCGTTCACAATCTTGCTTCTGTCGACTGTTTGTTTGAAATTGTTTCGGCTTTACACACGTTTATTTAACGCGTTGCGTTCGCTTCGAACGTCTCATGTGACAGTGAGCGCGCCGCTGATTGGCCGTCGCGCGATCACACCACTCGATGGCACGCGCGTTCCCCGTTGCGGTCCCCGCTCTCGTGTTTTGTGTTGCGAGCGTTGCTTTGTCAGACGCTAAACGCTGCGCTCAGCGATCGAATGCTGGTCGCGCGCTTCGCGCTCTCTCTCTTCTCTCGCGTTGCAATCAATTCACGGGTGACACGACACTCAAAAGTGGTTTCCGATCGATAAGTATCACAACTAACGTGGACTTTTACTCTTCGCAATTCGTTATCATTCGCGAAACGAATGATTCGCTTTCGAATGCTTCGTGACCGGCGAACGACAAGCACTGCGTTCGACAAACAAAAATTAGCGAAATTATTTTGGTAAAAAAGCCCGCAATTCGCTGCTCGCATTCACTTTCATTTTGGCTACGTTTTGTTTTTTGTTTTTCGCTTCTCATCATTTCAAATTCAGCATCGCGCGATTGTATCGCGCTTTATTTTTATCGCCGTTGCTTTAAGAAAATTTTTTTTAAAAAATTTTCTTACATACGTCGGCAAAACAGACGATAAATTTCTTGCGAGTTTATGCGCGATAAAATTACTGTCGCCAACAAAAAAAAGCAGAGTGCGTTTAAAACAGTGAACGTGTTGTACACGTTTTCTATTTTCAGTGTTTGCTTCAAGTGCTCGCTATTTATCGCGTTTTAATCACACGCTTCTTTAAGATTTGTAACTTCCCTGATATTTAAAATTTAAAAAAGAAAATCGCATCTCAATAATTTTATTTTGAATTTTTAAAATCAAAAACAATGAGACAACAGTTTTTTACGAAAACACGCTGTTGACTGATATTGCATCATTACCCATTTTGTGCGTAATTTCTGCTATTGCGTCATTCTTTAAGTACACGTGTTTTAAAAGCAGAGGACAACTTGCTAAATAAAACGCACGCAAATAAATTGAATTACATTCATGTTTTGCGCGTAAAAAAATGGATTTTAATTTTTAATTGCGTTTCAAAAATGAGAATGAGTTTTGTATAAATTCCACGGCTAATTTTCGTATTTTACATTTTAGAAAATTTTATGCGTGAATCGCTCGAAATCGCAATTAAGTACTTAAAACTCTCTGTTTGATAAACCAGGCGACGAGAGAATGCACGAGAATCAATATGATATACTATTTTAATGTACCTGCAAACACATGCACGCCGTATGCATAGTTTATACAAACATTGTATAAACTATCGATTGCTGCGAATAAAAATTAGCTAACATAACATACGATGCTTTTTTATCAAATCACTTGTTCATCCAGATACTTTTATGAGTTTAGGTACGAAACTGATAATCAATTTGAATAAATCTAGAAAATATAGTTCAGTCTACTAAGCAAAGTTTAATTTTTTTTTTATGCTGAAAAATTCGAAGAAGCTGAATTTTATTTTCAAAATTGAAATGAATAGAAGTCAATCGAATTTAAATATTATTTGACATTCCTTTTACCTTTCAAACTCTAGATAAGTTTAATAGCAATTTTAGCGATATTATTTTAAAAAATGAAATTTAATGGAATGTAAAGTTATAGGCTTTATAATTAAAATTATAAATGAACACTTTCAAATAAAAACAATAGAATCGTTGTGTAATCTTACTAGACAAAATCGAGATTAAAAATTATGAAAACTTTATTACGTTAACCTCTAGCAATTTCGTTTCGTAGTAGTTATGTAATCAAAGATTATCTTTTTTTTAGAATTTTAAATATTATTGTCGCAAATTTTTAACATTAAAATTTTATATTTATTTTTCGTGTAAGTTAAGTCTGAGTAAGTTTTAATATGAAATTAAAAAAAAAATTAAAATTACCTTATTTGCTTAATTTGCATTTTAAAAGTAAATTGTTCGAGTTCAGAATATTATTTTAAACTTTGTCTCTTTAATGAAAAATCAATTTGTTTACATATTCGAGCTTTAATTTTTTTTAACATGTGAAGACATTTTATGATGTTTCAGTTTGTGATCAAGCACACAAAATTAATGAAAAAGATATTCAGACTAATTTTTGGTGTAAAATGTTATAAATTCTTAATAAGTTTAAATTTCACTATTTAAATGCACAGAAAACATTGTTTGAGAAAATGCTTTAGCTGTCTAAGAATTTCACTCTTAATGTTATTTTATGCTACAAATGTAGTTGCGAAATAACTTGTTTCGAAATTGAGAATAAAAAGAGGAAAACAGTTCGTGCATGGATGAAAGAGTTAGGGAACTAAAAAATTTTACATTAAATCGTTATTTATGTAAATGAATGGGAAAGTACGCGTATCATACGCAAATTATAATGGAAATTGTCAACATAAATGATAATAAAAAACCATTCGATTTATTTGTAAATATTTTATGAAATTTTGTTTTGATTGTTGAAATAAAATATTCAAGTTCATTAAGCCGCTTCAATTTATACTTGATAAACTTGATTAAAACTTTACATTGTGGAGTGCAAGTTTGTCTCAACGCCACATATATGAACAACAGTTACCGTACGAAGAGTTACACGCGTAAATCGTCGTACTTCCCATTTTGCAAGGGCAGCAAAGCATGAGCAACTCGGCTATCGCCAATGCGATAGCAAAATTTGTGCATAAACACAGTGCGCTCAATACAAAAGCAACCCTTTTGCCGACCGTTCGTGTGCTCGCAATTTCACTCGTCGCTTCGCTCTGAACGAGCTCGGCACAACCGTGTGCCACAAATTAACGTGTCTCTCGCTGCTTTCGCATGTTTTGTTTTCGTGTAAATTTGTAAATAATAAAGTCGCGAATTTTACCATAAGACCCGTTGCGCATTCATCCGAATCTGATCTTTTGTGACGCTCAGGCCTGAGTAGTCAGAGCATTCCTCTAGCTTTGAATAAATTTTCGTAAATTAACAGGCTTTACTCATTTATTTCAGACACTTTATCAATTTAATCAATCAAATTGATTAAGATGCTCATGAATTTGAAGATTTTACAGGTTAAAAATCTTTAGAAGTAGCAATGAATTTCAATGACGACCGCGTACTTTCACTTTTACAATAAATTAATTCGAACTTATGAATCCAAAAACTCAGCGATTAAATTTAATCTTATTTTTTGTGATTCAACATCAAATCCAATTCAATGTCATCAAAGGCTAATGATTGAAGAATAAGAAACCAACTAAACATCGCTTCAAATCTCAAGGTAAATTTTATTAGTGTGACGATTTTTAATAGCAATAGTTTATTTTCGATAATCAAAGTGAATATACGGTTGACAAGACGGGAGATCAATGCAAATGTAATCGTGGACCAAAGAAGCAGGTTTACAACAGAACCGAAAAATGTGCGAAGAGGAAGCGAAAAGTAAAAAGAATCTCGTGGTCAAAAGAGAGGAGGGTTTTTATACCCGAGGGTGAAAAGGAGCGAAGGAGGGCTAACTTTAGACATTAATTATGTTTGACAAACAAAAAGTAAAACCTTAAATTTTCACAACAATTAGCATTGAAAAAGTTGATTAAACTCATGGTATTAAATGTTAAGTCGAAAGATTAAGCAAAGTAATCAATGTATTAACATAGTAAAAGTTAACATAAATACTCACAAGGGAAGGTTTTCGACTGTTTCACCTAAGCTATTGTTAAACCAACTTTTTCATTTGTATTCGAGGACGAGAAAAACATTAGCCGACATCATTTTTGCGTGCAGTTATTGCTTCATGGTCAAAAATTGAATTTTATGTTATCTTACAAAATTTTTAAAAATCACACTCAATGCGAAGTACTGTTCGAATAAAAATTTTGTTGATAAGCTTTGCTTGGAGCTAATAAGAAAGTTTTAAAAATTTAACAAGTTAACATAAAACTCAGTTTTTGAGCGGAAGCAATGCCCGCACGCAAAAATGATGTTGGTTAATGTTTTTCTCGTCCTCAAATACATATAAAAAAGTTGGTTTGATCATAGGTTAGGTTAGGTTCGAAAACCTTCCGTTGTGAGTATTAATTTTAACTTTTACTATAGTAATATATTGATTACTTTGCTTAATTCTTTGTATTTTACCTTGTTTTTAACTTACAACTGAACTTAACATTAAGCGCATCAATTCTTTAGAAGCTTTTATAAAATGTATAAACTTTAGTTTTGTATACAAATGTCGAATGCTACTTCCTTCGTCCCCTGCTAAAGGATTCGTACTTTTGAATTCGTACTTTAGATTCGCATTCTGAACAGTGAATACTTTTTTAATCTTAGCCTCGAAACGTGTATTCGATGTATGCACAATTTTACAAGAAACAACTCGAGAATAGACATTTGTCATTTTTACAAAGTACATAATTGTTAATCAATCACATAAATTAAAAGCGAAAAGTTCTTTTTTAAAAAATGATGGCTAAACTCAGAATGAATATTGATTTTTGTATAAAAATGATGAAAAAACTGACAAATATATTTGATTTATTTTTTTATAGAACACTTGTTATACAAGAAACAGAGATTATTTTTCTAAAGGCATGCTTGATACAAATACATTCTCTATT
Organism: Dinothrombium tinctorium; assembly: GCA_003675995.1. NCBI lineage: Eukaryota > Metazoa > Arthropoda > Arachnida > Trombidiformes > Trombidiidae > Dinothrombium > Dinothrombium tinctorium. Next base: position 19,801 of record NCKU01001738.1, read on the forward strand.
ATATAGCAGAATTGGTTTCAAATACAACGGCCTAAAAGGATGTTTATACTAAATCGGCGACATTCATTGGCATTTCTTCGATTTGTGTGTTGTAAAACTGTTCTATGTCGTGAAGATTGCGCTTATCTTCTTGCGTTACGAAGTTAATCGCAGCACCTTTACGTCCAAATCTACCTCCTACTCCGATTCTACACGGAAAACAAACGTAAGTATGCAAAATTATAGTAACGAAAAGGCCACCTGTGGATATAGTTTTCACGATTAGTAGGCAAATCATAATTGATAATCAATGAAACTTGTTGCACATCAATGGTTCGAGCAAAACAATCAGTAGTGACCAGAACACGATTGGAGCCTGATCGAAATTCCTTCATAATGACGTCTCTTTGCTTTTTCTCCATTTTGCCGTGCTAATGATAAAAAGAACATATTACAAATAAGATTGAGACAAAACATTAAGTGGTTGAGAGCCTCACCCATTCCATTTGTTACCTTCTATACTTCTCTGCGACGAACCACACAAGAAATAGGTTTTTTATGTGTGGTGCTTTTTTGAGAATTTTTTTTTTAATTGTCCAATCACTTACCATAGGGGAAGCGGTCAAATCTTTCTCCTTCATTTTTTCAGCAAGCCAATCAACTTTCCTTCGCGTATTACAAAATATCACAGCTTGAGTTATTGTTAATGTTTCATATAGATCACACAAATTGTCGAATTTCCACTCTTCTTTTTCTATCATCAAATAGAACTGTTTGATACCTTCTAATGTTAACCCTTCATTCTTAACCAAAATCTTGATTGGATCCCTCATAAACCTTTTCGTTGCATCTAATACATCGGTAGGCATTGTCGCAGACAAAAGAATAACCTTTTCAGCAAAAATCAAATTAGAAATTAGGATGCAAATAATGATTCAAATGCAAATACCTGAATATCATGCCCTAAAGTCTTAAAAACATCATAAATTTTGATGCATTTCTTGAGGCCTCTCGAAAGCAATTCGTCAGCTTCATCTAAAACAAATATTTTAATGTGCTCGGTTCCTAAAAGCAGACAAATGTAATTAAAATGAACTAAAACAATGGAATTACACTTACGAAGCGCTCTTCTGGAAATCATATCGAAAACACGACCAAGAGTACCCACGACGACATGCACACCTAAATCTAGCTTTAGCATGTCTTCTCTGACACTGGTGCCACCGATACAAGCGTGACACTGAACGTTCATATAATCTCCTAAGTTGAGAACGATCTTTTGGATCTTTAGGGCGAGTTCTCGGAAAGGGACCAATATTAATGCTTGACATTTGTTGACGGATATATCGATTTGTTGAAGAATGGCGATCGACAATGTAGCAGTTTTACCAGTACCAGACTCTGCCTGAGCGATTACATCGTAACCTTTGCGCGAGAGCAGAGATCACTTCGGTTACTCAATCAACTAATTTGCACTCGCGTCCCAAGTATGCGATCGACGGTCCCGAAGCTTACACGCAGACAACAAGTGGCACGCGGGCAGCAATCTACGCATTGAGGAATGTAGCAAACGCGAGACGCAAATCGAGGTCAAAAAATGAATGGCGCGGGAATAGACTCACGAACCTTTGATGCAAGGCATAATGGCTCGTTGTTGAATAGCAGAGGGCTTCTCGAAACCGTATGCATAGATGCCTCGAAGAAGCTCTTTCTTCAGACCCATGTCGTTGAACGTTGAGACTATTTCGTCCCAATTGCTTTCGGTCACACCGTCGGGATTCATCCCGGATTCAGAGTAGTCGTTGCTGCGAAAATCCATTAGCAAATACCAAAAGAGCGTTGCCTTCAATCGAATGTTGATAAACAAATGGCGACCACACTCTCTATCTGCTCGCGATATGCCATGTGATCCATCCCCACTTTTATCGCTTCTTTTCGTTCCTTTCTCATTGCGTTCGCCGCTCTCGCTTTCGCCTGAAACAGGCACTCACCCTTTAGCTCCCGTTCGCTTCATTCTTTACCCTCACGCCTTGACCAAAACACGTGCATACACTTATTTCCATTTCAAAATTCTTTAGAAAACAATTCCGTTTTTACTTTCTTGTCAATTTGTAGTTTAAATACAGTCGTTGGCAAAAATATGTGCATAAATCAAATGACTTTACGGGACAGCTGTTGCCACCTGTTGTCGCTCAATCGCAACGCAGAACTACTGTAGTACACTAAAAATGTGTTTAATTCAGCTTACGGAACCCCTGCTGCCATCTATAATATGCTTTAAATATCAACATTTATGTTGTAAATTTTCGATAAAAGTTGATATTTATGGTTTTTAAATTAAGTTTTCCACTTACACAATGGCACTGTTGATGATTATGACAACGTTTCGTCTGCTTACAGTCCGACTTCTTCAGCTCAAAACATTGCAGTTTTTAAACTGATGTTCACACTTTGCACTTAGGGTTAGTTTTGAGTAAAATTTTAAAAGTGAAGCAAAGCTTGCATGCAGAAACTGACTAGTGTAAAGTGAAAACAGAGGGTGAGGATTTTGTTTATTATTGTTTAGTTGCGATAATTTAGTAATTGAGGACTTAGAAGTGTGGTCCTTGATATTTATGGCAGCAAGGTTCCGTAAGCTGGAAATTTGTGAATTTTCGATAAATGTTAATATTTAAAGCATATTATAGATGGCAGCAGGGGATCCGTAAACTGAATTAAACACATTTTTAGTGTACTACAGTAGTTCTGCGTTGCGATTGAGCGAGAATAGATGGCAACAGCTGTCCCGTAAAGTCATTTGATTTATGCACATATTTTTGCCAGCGACTGTATTTAAACTCCTGCGCCTTCAAATTGACAAGAAAGTAAAAACGGAATTGTTTTCTAGAGAATGAAGATCGCCTTTCGCAAAACATCCTTTATCAGCACTTCAGAATTTTCAAAAATATCAAATTTGCTCAATTTTAATTGTCAGTATAATAAATAAAAATTTTCTAAAAGTAAAACTCTAACTTTGTTTTTAGTAAGTGCATCAAGTTTTTTGAAGCTTTGATATAATGTATGAACTTCAGTTTCGTATATAAACGTCAAATCAACTTGCTAAAAGATTCTTACTTTTGAAGTCGAACGCTCGAACTCATCTTTCGCCAATGCGATAACAATTAGTGTACAGAAAAACTCTGTGCTCAGTGCAGATAAAGTTTTTCGCGAAACATTCGCGCGACTTAAATATCAAAGTTAGAATCTTTATAATCACAATAAATCAAACAAACGATTGTATTAAATTGCTTAACGAAACTTGTAAAATTTACGAAATCTCAATTTTGAATTTTTCCGATGTAACTTTTCATAACAACTTAATCATTTATAATTAAGTAAGTCAGAATTCGTTTCTCTTGCAGATTAAATAAAAACGAAGAGTTTTCTCGCTTAAAAGCAAATGTTATTTGATTCAGATTTTGTCAAAGCCTCGCTTGTGCATAATTTTCTAAAGAATAACATAAACACAGCGTTGTTATATTCGTTTTTGCATTAGTGAAAAGATAGACGAAAGGTTGTTTAAAAAGATAAG
>NCKU01001739.1:0-23339 GCA_003675995.1 Dinothrombium tinctorium
AAAGATCGCAAATTGTAAACGATCCCTGAAAATCGGCGGTCGTCGAAACGAAAGCGGCGGCGTTCGAAAGCGAGAAAAACGGCTGAAAGTCGAACGAAAGTTGAAAATAATGGCGACCATTGCTTTGAATCGTGTTTTCGCTCAAAATTTGCGAGCGATCGTTAAATGCGGCTTCGATTCGAGATCGTTTTCGACTGCTATCGCGCGAAGCTGCAATCGTTTGAATGCGGTAAAGTGCAGGCGAAGTGAATGCGCTTCGATCACGGCGTGTCTATGGAATGTCAGCGTTCGGCAGCAAATGGAGAGCAAACGGCAATTCGGTACCGGAGGAATGCGGCCTCCGCGCAAAGCGATCGACCAGAATGTACTCACCGAACGCATACTTTCACTTTGTCGACAATATGATAAAATCGATGCGACTAAGGTTCGAAACGCTTGTTTTTAAAACATTTACTGACCACATTTCACTTTCGGAGAGCAAAGAGCGACGATCGACGAGTGAAGAGTGCATTCACAATTATCGGTTCATTTTGATCACAGATTCGTTATTTATTTATTTATTTTTTTGAATTTAAATTGCGTTTAAGTCCAATGCAATTTGGCTAATTTGCAAACATTTGCATCTCTTTACTCTCCATCAATGTAAAGAATTTAGGATCTCAAAACTTTGTTGATTGTCTCTCTTTGCAGTCCACATTCGGTGGTTTGATGTTGAACTCGACTAGGAACTATGGACATAAACCGCCGCTCACTTATGATTTCATTCGTGAGCGTATAATGCTCGTTCTAAAATTATACGATAAAATAGATCCCGAAAAGGTGCTTGTTTTTGAGTTTTACATTCTATTTTCATTAATCGTGATTCAAACTGTTAAATTGAGTTTAAATCTTTCCTTGTCCCTAACAGTTAACTTTGGATTCCCATTTTATGGATGATTTGGGCCTCGATTCATTAGATCACGTCGAAGTGATAATGGCGGTCGAAGATGAATTTGGATTCGAGATCCCCGATAGAGATGCTGAAAAGCTTTTAAGACCACGAGATATTCTTAAATATGTATCCGATAAAGAAGAAGCGTACGAAGATTTACAGCAGCGTTAATAAGCCATTCTAAAATAAAATCATTTGGCTTTGTTAAAAAGAAACAATGAAAATTTATGTTCCACCATTGCGTTCATCGCGAAGCAAATGTAGTCGATTTTTTCAAATTAATAAATGTTAGGATGTAATTAATTAGTAGAATCTGATAGCAATTTGATTTTTGACCGTATAAAAGCCGAAGTAAGACCGGACAAAATATTACCCCTGGCGGGACTCGAACCCGCAATCCCCGGTTTAGGAGACCGATGCCTTATCCATTAGGCCACAGGGGCAATGTCACATGAACATTGGTAATTTATGGTTTTGTTACTAAATCAATTTGGTTTCGATCGCAATTGCAATCAATTGATTATCATTAATAGATTTTTAGTTGACTTTTATTTTATTTCATGCAAACGATTACATATTCAACAATGTGTAAGAATTCAAAGCACGGAGAATAAAAGAATCAAACATAATTACCATTTTAAATAAATTAATAGATTTAATTTTAAAAATGTGAAAGCACATCGCTCATTAAATTAGAAATTATCTCCGCGAATCAATCTGATGTGAAACATAAAATACTCTTCGTGAATATCATCACTATATGCGACTTTCTTCACTGCTGAATCATCAAGCATCGATTGCATGTATTTTACTGTCAAAGGTAAATTTGAAGATAAATATTTTTGCCAATCTTTTTCTTTCTTAATGATGGATATGATTGCAGGAAGTCGCTCAAGCCAAGGCCAAATGAGATAATCAACCATTAACGGGTCATTATTGCCACCGATGAAAGTTGTTCCACGAGTAGCCAACTCTTTCTCAAGTAAGCTGAGACCATTTTCAATTGTAGCGAATAGTAAATTCAAGTCTTCTTTCGATCGGTAAATTTTGTAGAAACCGGAGAAAACCGAACCAAAATTTTCGTAAAAAATTTTCTGTTTACACTTTTCATAAGCATCTTTAGGCTGTAATTTTCGCTTTCCTTCGAACGCTTCGTCCAAGTATTCGGCAATTATTGTTGATTCAGTTAAAATCTTGCCACCGTCGAGTTCCAAAGCAGGGACTTTGCCGAGTGGATTTTTCGCAAAAAACCATTCGGGTTTACTGTTGATATCGATGTTAAAAGTTTCACAACTGTAATGAGAGCAATTAAATAATTAAACATTGCTCACATAAGCTTCGATTTGTATTTAATTACTTGATCTCTTTGGCGGCGACAACCAAATGTACTCTTTCAACGTATGGACAAAATTGATAACTGTAAATATGAGGGATATTCTCTTTCTTCGACGGTTCTTTCGAGCCTAAAGTAAGACAAACAAACGATGTAATTAAATTAATTAAATATTTTTACTTTCAAAGTGAAAACTACCTTCTTTGTAATTATCATTAAGCATTTCAAGACCCATTTTTTCTTTTTCACAGATGAAAAGTGTTCTCGAGAACGAACAAATCAAGTCAAGCAATTGATAAAATTTAACTCCAGCGCGATGATTTTATATTCAGCTCTCAGGATTTAGCACAAACATGAATGACGTTCGAAAAACAACGTCAATCCTTTTAAAACGAATTTCATGAATTTCTTTTAGCGGATGCAACATGCAAAAAGTAAGAAGGTTATCGCAAAAATTTGTTATATTGAACATGCATCATTCGCTTTCGTCTTATGTTTGTTGCTTCAGCAACCTTCTTATGTTTACCAAGTAACATTGTAATATATTCAATGAAATTTGAAAGCATAACAAAGATTTAGACAGTTTGTACGAATCGATGCAATATTTATCAAAAATATTGCGCCATAGGTTTGCGCAATACAATCAACATTACTGTAAATCACGTAGATCATCTTACGCGTTAGGTACGTTTCATTTTACCCTCAATCTTTTTTAAATTAATCATTTTCACACTAATTTTTTATCATATTTATTACACGAAATAATATTGCACTAAATTTTATTATTCACTGTCTTTCAATATTCATGTCTGACTGTGATTACTCCAAATAGTTAAAATGATTTTTATTTCAGTTTTCACTTTCATTTGTAAATGATTTGTTCTTTTTAAGGATTTATGATTTGATTTCCTTTATTTTCTTATCTTTTAAAGCATCTTTTTCAAATTCTTTCTTAAAATTTGCTTTGATATAAGCTATTTTTACTTTATTAACGAGTGAAAATATACAAATTTAGTTTTCTTTATTTTATTTTAATAATTTCGACCGACACAATATTACTAAAACTGTTTTTAAACCCGCAGAGGTCTGCAAAAATAATTACTTTCTGCGAATTGTTATTTTTCTTTGAAAAAACTTAAAGCAAAGATAGTTAAAAACTTTTAAGAGTCTTATCACAAAAATAAAATTTGTTCGTTTTCAAATATGTTTATTCAGACAATGACAGTGAAACATTTTTTCCTTTTTTCTGTCAGATAAAATAAAAAAGAGTTTGCTTTAGTTCACTGTAATTCCGCTGTTTGTTTAGAGGAGACTAGCACAAGTCAGACAAAGACAAACCGACAAGACTTTCTGCTAAAATGATATTGAAATGGATATGTTCTAGTCGTTTTCTTTGTTTGCGTATTTGCAAATAAAATGTCTGACGGCAAAATGTAATTCGCTTTTGTTTTAGCGAAATTTGTTATATTGTCTTTCAATTCATCGATTATTAGCGCCTAAAATTGTGTTCAAATTGCAAAATAAATATTGACAGTGCTGAACATTGTGCAAACTAAATTCAATTTTCATTTATTTAATTTGACTTTTACATGACTAGACTTTTAAATAAAATAAACTAGAGAAAGAAACAGTTACAAAAATTTGTGACCGTAACCGGACTGTAACCGTCTGGTTTAACCGTGACCGTAGCGAAAACCTTAATTATCATTATAAAAACAATTATCTAAAAAGTGATCGAATTGTAATACATTACGAGAAACAAAAATCAAATTTAATATAGGAAATAAATCTCAATTAGAGATTTTGTCAAAACCTTAAGAACTCAATAACTTTTTATCCCACTGACATAAACTGTTAGTAAATCAGAGCTAAATTTGAGCTTAAAGACAAATATTAATTATACAGTGAAACCTCTCTACAAAGCACACCAAAGAGGCCCAAAAATCTGGCCGTTAGAAAAAGGTAGCCATTGTAGAGAGGGCATCTTTAATTGAGTTAACTTAGGAGGGTATATTTTATTTTAGAGTCCGTTAGCGAAGGTGACCGCTCAAATAAGTCTCCGTTAAAAAAGGTTTTACGGTATCAAAATCCTAAGAGAACAGACTAATTTATATTAATTTAATACCATAATTAGACCAATTTAGTCTTTTTATTAGTAAAAACTTGCTCTTATGATTTGATTGCAATTTTTTTATTATTGTTTTTTTTTAATTTCTCAAATGAAGCATTAAATCCTCACAAGCATTTAAAAGTTTTTTAAAATTCAAATTCAAAATTCACGACATTGAAAATCACTTACCTCTATACTTTGAATTTTTTACCATTTAGATTATTTAAATTTATTTTTACTTTTAGTTTTCTTCGTCTAGAAATCCTTTACAAAGTGCATATATTTTCTAATAGACCGCAAAATAAAAGAGTTGAAATTTCGCTCTTAACAAAAAAAAAACTTGAGAAGCATTTAAATTTTTGTCAAATGTTATGAGGTGAGAAACTGAATATGTTTATGTTCTCATTTAACTTCGTTTTAATTTTTTAAGTTTAGTTTAATTCACAATCAATTGTTTTGAATGTTTTTTTTTATTTATTCTCAAACTTTTGATTTGAAGAAATGCATTTTTAAACACTTTCCACTGTATAAATTCTCTTTCACTTCAATGCAACATTTGCAATCGAGTTTTCATCTTTAAAGAAGTGAATATTAAATATATATTTTAATAGTCACGATTTAGAAATTGACACCAGTCCACTGAATAAAACATGTCGATAAGCATTTTCATTAGCTTTACTTTTCTTTTTGTTAAAATGGCTAAGAGCAAAAACAGTTTTTTAAATAAAAAATGTGAGACGATAAAGAAATGAAAAGAAAAAGTTTTAACGATTTAAAATTTAGCTATTTAAAAACATATTCTTTAAATTAATGTAAGATAAGTTGTAACTTTTAACTTGTAATTGTAACTTTGTTAAAAGTTAGCATCAAATATTGCTTTTTAAATAGAGTATTTATAATACAATTTACTTTAAATATTCAATCATAAATAGTTAATATTGATTCTAATATTGATTTTAATCTTAAAGTGAGTAATCGAAAAAGAGTTCGAAAACCTTTATTCTTACAATTTCGATTTGCAATCCTTACATTGTTTGAGAAACACGAAAGAACAAGTATGAGTTCATTTATTGACATATATGAAATGTAATTAAATTTTTATTTAATCGTTTAAGTTTGTAAAATAAAAAACAAGCAATCATTATTTGCAAACAAGATGGGCCTAGGAAGTGAAATCTGTCGACATTACGTCTGAACGTTCGCATTTGAAATTGCAATTTGCATTAAAGCGGAAGCAAATATGTGACTGTTTACACTTTTCTAAATACATTTACGTAATTAATGAAATAATAGAGCAAAAGTAGTTGCATTCTTTTATTACAATTTGTAAACGAAATATCGCGTTCGTGCGCTAAAAATAACTGATGTCAGCCATTTTTCGATAACATTGCACGCTGACGCTTATCTTACTTTATTCAGGATATAGCAAATATGGAAGGCGTAAACTATGGTTTACGATTACCTAATTTATTTTGTGCGCAAAGATTTCAAAGAAAGGGGCTGACAGAGGTGTTAAGCCGAAACTTCTCTGATTTAAAGCAGTTGGGAAAAGTTGGAAAGTGTACATTCGATCGATAGCTTAAAAACGCGAATAAAGTGTTGAACGAACTTGTTGTTTGAACAAAGTTCTACTTTCAAGAAGTTGAAATTAACTTAAGTTATTCGAAGATTTGAAAGTTAATTTTCTTATTTTTATCTTCATTCGTTAATTGAAATTCACGAATTTAAAAGTCAAGAATGTCACCAGTCGTGAGCAAAATTCGAACACAGCGAAAGCCAGTTGTTATTGGCAATTGGAAAATGAATGTAAATAAATCACTGGTTAACGAGATCATTGGATTCTTGCGCGAAGCTGAATTGAGCGCATCGATCGGTAAGTTTTTTCCTCTTTACTCATTTCCTTTTCTTTTAAATTTCTTACTTTACATTGAACTTTAAATTTCAATTTAAATCGATTTAAATTCACGATCACATCTCGCTTTTATAGACACGGTTGTCGGCGTTCCCAGCATTTATCTTGACTACGTTAGCCAACGTCTGCCGAAAAAGATCGAAATCGCTGCGCAAAATTGTTATAAAGTAGCGAAAGGTGCGTTTACGGGTGAAATAAGCACGAATATGTTGAAAGAAGTGGCCGCCGTCAAGTACATTATTCTTGGACACGTCGAACGTCGAAACATCTTCCGCGAGGATAATGAGGTGAGAAAAAGAGAAAAAGCGAGGGGGAGAAGCAGAGGAAAAAGTTTGAAAGGAAAAAAGCTCTGCGTACACTAGATTCGTGCGTGCAATGTAGCATAATCATAATTTGTCTGTTCATTTATTTTACAGCTGGTCGGCGAGAAAATAGCGCACGCATTGACCGAAGGTTTCAATGTGATTGCTTGTGTGGACGATCACATCGACGAAAATTGTGATGACAACGCTGGACAAAGCGAAGGTGTTCTTTTCAAGCAATTAGCATCGATTGTTAAAAATGTAAACGATTGGAGTCGTGTCGTCATCGCGTACGACTCAATACAAGCGACGAGAACGAACATACCTGTCTCGCCAGACAATGTACAACGCGTGCACGTAGCGATCAGAGCGTTTCTCGCCGATAATGTCGGCCAGCAAGTGGCTAATGAGATTCGTATTATCTACGGTGGTTGTGTGAATGCTAAAAATTGCCGCAAATTCGCTGCTCAACCAGATATCGATGGATTTCTTGTCGGAAGCGCTGCTCTCCGACGCGAATTTATAACCATCGTTCACTCTCTAAGTGATAAATAATTGATGAATACGTTGCAACTCTTATGTATATTCATGTACAGCTTTTTTTATTATTTTATTTATTTTAAATCGAAAAAATATTATAAATCTTAAATCTTTTTTACAAATAAATAAATTCGAAAATTAATCATTTTTTAACATCACATTGCGCTTCAATCTAATTTAAGCTGAATTCGCAATCGATTCAAAATAACATCGAAATGATTCACTCTAGTTCGCAATAAAGTGCGCGTTATAAAAAATATTGACATTTAAAAGAAGAAAAATGTGTGAAGTCAAAATTAAAAACTTGGTAGACGCAGAGACTTTGAGCATTTCGCTCTGAGAACTCATCGGATCAAAAGCTTATGCAATTTTTTTTTGCCATTAAAGTTTTCATCTAAATTGCGTGTTTCTACAAAATCTGCGCTGAAACATTGTAATCTTATGTTTCAGCGCTGTATTTACTTTTAATAAGCATAAAATATTGAAAAAGACTTTTGCATTAGGTATAGTGTGACAAGAGTTTCACTGCACGAAACTTTTGGCGAAAAAAATGATTTTTTTCTACTAAAAACTGTTTCAGTAAAATTTAATTCAATGTTTTTTATCAATTTTTTAAACAAAAAGTTGAGTGAATATTAAATAAAATTCAATATTTTTCAAAGCTTATTTTTCCTCTCGACAAAGCAAAAATAGCACAAATTTGCCAAAAGTGTCAAATCGATTTTTAATTTTTCTATTTGTTGCGCTTTTTCGCGATTTTTTGGCACTGCAAGACACAGCTTTGAACGAGGCGAAACACGTGTCGCACAGTGTATAGAACTTAGGGCATGAACGAAACAGCGACTGTTAGGCACCACACCCAATTCATCTATCGGACAGTATTTGATTAGAAAATGAATAATTAATTGCTAAATTTTTATTGTTGAAACATAATTAGAAATGGTAATTTTACGACATTAAGAGTTTTAGTTTGTATGTATGTGTGTGTGTGTGTGTGTGTGTGCATTAAGTGTATATATAGAAATCGAGGGCGATAAGCAAAATTTCATGCAGACAGCATTTCTACTTTTTGTAGCATTGTAGACATTACCTTCAGTCAGAAGAAAATTTAATTTTTGTCGCAACAAATGTAAAAAAAGCGTGAAAATGTACATTTAATTTCATTTCACTTTTAAATGAATTGTAAATTGAAGCTTTTGATTGTTTTGCTTTGCTCCGCATGCTTTCAAATTTAGACAAGAAAATTGTAACAAATGAAAATTGAACCCCAAGTCAAAATTTGATTTTTTCGCTGACTGAGAACAGTTCCAATTTCGATGTGAACATTTCAGATTTATCATTGCGTATTATAGTTGAGGCTTTTCATTTAATTAAACGACTATTTTAAGTTTGCAAATCGGTAGCTATATGGTTAAATGAATAATTGAAATAGACAGAATAACATAATAAATTAACATTGAAGCGTTATTTGTTTTTTTAGCATGTTTAGAAAACTTTGAGCGCAATTCTTCAACAAGCTTTAAATAAACCTATGTTCTTATTGAGCAACATCTTATACTTTATTGTAACAAACAAAATGAATGATTTTTAAAAATTTTTTGCAAAAAAGTTTTCATTTCGATTTCTAAATGTTAAGCGGATATAACTCATTTTGTGGACAACAAATAAATGTTCAGAAGGTGTGCAATGATGATGAACTTTCGATATAAAAAACATAATAAAAGAAAAGTTAATTTGGTTGCTTCAAAAAACGTCTTTCATATTGTCTAAAAAAGGTAAAAATTGCGAATAATATCAAATTTTGTTTAATTAAAACTTTTGTGTTTGCCTTTCAACCTGATTTTCAAACAAATATTTTATATGACTCAAAATCTTTTTCATTGGATTCAGTTTTTAATTATCATATGAGTAAATCACGAAAGTTTTCAATTATTTATTATGCTCGCATTGAAACGACAATGGGCGCTTTCATTTTGTATTAAAATCACAAATTTTTTAAACTCAATTGTTTTTAAATAAACGCTTTTCCGTATGATTTTTTCAAGTGTATATAGGTTTAATCGATAATTTTTTTCGATGGATATTTTTCGACTAAAGGTGTGCATGGTAACAGGTTTTGCTACCATTACCAACCAGTATTTTAATGATTATTCCCATTCCAATACCATTTTCACAAAATTTTGGAACACCACTCCTATTACTTATCAGTTCCACTAGCCTTCGTTACTACATCTTACCACTCTAAGTTCAAATTTCAATTGCTTTTGTCTTAAATACAAACCCAGACAGTTGCTTGGTGCTCGAATTTTGTTCATTCGCGCAAAGTTAAAATTTGTAATTCTTTAAATAATTTTGTAAATTAAATTTAAAATAAATTGTTTCATTTAATCCATTAATCGTTGTTAGCTTGAACGTGTTTTAATTGAATAAATTTATTAAGAAAGTATGTATCTAGTAACATGTATTTAAGTTGTTGGATAAATCCTTTCTTAAATCTATTCAATTGAGAAAAGATAAAACTTTTAACAATTTTTCTTTGGTAATTATGTTTATTTCAGTAATTATGTTGAAAATCAGTTTTTGAGGTAAATAACGAACCTGTATAATGCACTCTTTGAATATTTTAAGCTCGAACATCTGGTTAATGTAGAAACAATTGATGTCCAGAGGTGAAATGAACAGTCTGCACGGTCTAAAAAATCAACGAAACGTTATTAGTTGAGCTAACTTCGTTCGTAGTTGGAAACAAGAGTTAGTTTCGAGGGTAATATTAACATTATTCACTGAAGTAGAGTATATTACTGCTTTTTCTTTAGGAAATCAAATGAATTTAAATAATAAAAAAGTGATAAAAGCAATTCGAGTGATATTTGTGATTAAACTATGGATAGAGGAAATTGCTCGTCATACAATGAGCCCATATTTGCGCTGTAAGAATTTTGCAAGAGCGAAAAGTTAACAATACAAAAAATTGCGAGTAACACAAATGAAAGTGAAGGCAAAGAAGAAGCTTTCAAAAGCGGTTAACAATCGATTTTTTCTTGCTTTCAATTGCTTTCGCTTTGATCATATTATTGATGCTCACACCTTGCATTTAACTTTCGCACCCTATTATTCAAATTGTAATCTCGATCTCTAATGCATTAAGCGCAGTGTCGTTACTTTCAAATATTCAAAAAAGGATTGAATTTGAAAGGCAAGCTTACTTATTCAGAATCCATTTAAATTCAAGTTAGGTTTCGCCGTTTCTTCATTCCCGTGTATGTATCAGTTTTTGAAAAAAAACATGATCGGCATTACTTTAAGAAAGTTTAATATATTGTGATTCTCAGTGTCTGAAATTCAAGAATTCTGCGATAAATCACGTAGTGTTTACACTAAATCCATTCTTGGGATGCAAGAATTGCACCTACATTCAAATTAAACACATTGAAAATTATATTTAATGTATCATATTTATTCAAAATTTTGAACTTAACTTCTTTTCAAAAATGAGTTTTACAACTTCAATTTTTCTTAGAGACTAGACATTGTGTATATCTTTCATGCTTTTTTCTTCGCATTTTTTAAATTTTGATGGATCGCTATTATTTATACATTTAAAAACACGTATATAAATTTCTAACGATCATAATTGAATTTAATATCAAATAATTTTTAACAATCGTCAGACTTTTGTTTTTGAATTTATATATACATCTGAAGCATAACAACATTTTTTAATAACCTGTAAACGTTTTACAACAAAGACTAGCTGCAATTTCACAAATATTCACAATCTTAATTTTTTATATACCGCTGTATATGATATTTCTTCGAACTTCTTTAGATAATATTTTCCATTTTTTTCAAATAAAATCAAATTTTTGTTACTTTAACAACAGCGAAAAAACATTTCTCTTTCAAAGTAAAAGTCTCACAAGTAATTTTCTTCACGTATAAATACTGAATTCATTTTTGTTTCGATGCAAGTGATCTGTGTTGTTTTAGCAGTTGTCACAATAAATCGATTTGGGGAAGCGAAAAACAATTTTCATATTTCTTTGTGTACTTTGTAACTATAGTGTGTTGTCCAGTTTTTTTTACATAAAACTGACACAGTATCGATTGAACACGTTTTCGCTTGTGGCTGAAATTCGTGACATACAAAAGTTTTTGTGTAAGTGTCTGTGTAAAAAAACAGAGCAAAGTGTCGTAACACGATTACAATGTTGTATTCTTTTCATTGAACAGTTTTCAGCAAATCATTCTTTTGTAAGCAGTTTTTTCGCGTCAAATTTCAAAAAATTATCATTTAATAATCGATGACAAATGAATTGAACAATAGTACACTTGAAAAAAATTCTGAATGATTGCTTTTTTCTGCTAATATAGCGAAACAATGAGTCAGTTTTCTTGCTTGGTTAGGCACTTTTGCCAGCAAGTACTTTCCTTTCTTTAATCATCTCTGTGCAGCATCATGAAACGGAAACGAAATCAGTCAAATATAATTATAATACCGTAAAGAGCAGAAAAAAAATGTGTGCAAGTGTATTACATCTTATTTTTGTTTTTGGTGACATTATTTGGTCCTGATTGATTTTTTCTTATTTTGTTTGCATCTAAAAGTTTTTCATCAAAACACTGTACGACTTCTCAAACTTTTACTTTTCATTTGGACGTTAACTCAACAAATCGTAGCTTGATTCGAAACGAAATCATAACAAGCAGGAAAACATTCGTGAAGAGGAATGGTGTGAACATTTCTTATTTGTTTTTAGAATATAAGCATAAATTTAATTTGCTTTTCTGCGTGAAAACTAAGAAAAAAGAAGAAGAAATTGAGCTAAACTTTTTTATTCACCATCGTTAAGCTCGCTTTTGAGCCCATTTTAAATCGTCGGTTCTCGGCTTGTAGCCGGTTAAGCGTTCGACGAGCACTTCCAACGCAGTCCAAAAGCCGCATATATCGAGCGGATAATTGAGCCACCCTGTTGTGATGCAAAAATAAGTCTCATGCGGCGCAACGTGATGTATTCGATGATGTCGTCGCGGTAAAATTATATGTAAATCTTGAAGCAGCACAACCCAGCGCGGTAAGCCGAAATAGGTGTGAGCCCACTGATGGATCTAAACATTAGGTTAAAAGAAAGCGAAAATATAATAATTCAATTTACTAATATTGCTTCTTTCACAAGATCTCGCTTGAAGATAGCTTAATAAATTGCGCAGAGTGTGCAAAAAGCGAACTATTTCATTACTTATTCTCTTAGCAAATGGCATGAATAAAATATCCGCATAAATTTGCTCTAACTTTGGTCGCTTTTTTCCGCTTTACCATCTATAAACAGAAATTATTTGCTATAATAATGCTATTCAAATCGTTTCTTTCTTCACACTCTCTATGCTGTCATTGAGTGCTTGAATTTCATTAGCTTGTAGTTAGACAAAAATACAGCTGTAAACCCTAAAAACGCAAAAAATAATTTTTGAAAATAATAAAAGAATTTAGCATATCTAGTGAAATATTACTTGCTAAAGTCGATAACATTGCTTTATAAATTGAATGCAGAGTTTTGCATTGTTGGTAAAGGGCAAACAAATTTTTTTCTACACTTTTGTGGTGATAATATAAAAGAACGGAAGTTATGTTTCACAGTACTCATCAGAAATGATATTTTTGATTGACTTTTCTAAAAAAGAATTCACAAGAATCATTTTCATCTGTGGTGGTTGAAAAGTATGAAAACACATCTTTGTTATTTACCATACAAAAGCGAATAAAATAGAAATAAACAAACTTGGAGCATATTTGCGAGGTGAAGTTTTTTCGTGATCGAATTAAAAAAATATTGTGAAATGAAAAGAAAGTATGAAAAATAGTATGAGAAAGCGAGTATATCAGCTTGCAATGAAAGCGCTTACGAAAAAATGTGCACATTAAAATAATTCTTCAAAATCTTTTTCGCAAACACAAAAAACTGAAGAGTTTCTTAGGGAAAGAAGTTAAATATTGAGTTTTCGCCAAAGCTACAATCATTAAGGTTGTACATGAATGCACTTAAAAGATTTTGAAAGTTTTTTAGACACTCTTGAACATATTACAGTGATAATAGTGATTATTCAAAACTCTTATCTCTTCGCCTATTTTATTGCGTTATTGATTAAGTGCTTACATTGAAATAATGAGCTATTTTTTAATTATTATTTCAATATATTTTAATATGTAACATGAGCCAATTTCATTTTTCAATTCGAACTTTTTTTAATTTGTAACGATATTTACAAAATTAAAATTCTGAAAATAAAAATCCTTAATACAACTGAATAATTGTGAGTATATTTTAATGTTTTGATATTGCACATAATTCGTCCATAAACCAGTTACAACCCAAACTTTTTCTGTCCTCATTTCTTTTTATTTTTCGTCCATAAATTATTTATTATGGTTAAAACAAGTCAAAAATTTTTCCTCGGTGTTTTGTTTTCATTGCAAGAACTTCGTGTTTCACTTTTATCGCTGCATACAGAAGTAAAAAACAAATGCTTTCACCATTAACATTATGGTTAATAATAAAAAAGACACAGTCGACAGCCACAGCACATATATATGCATTAAATTACAGCTCGATCATAAATTCGTTTTGAATCACAGAAATTTTCTTGCTTTTCATAATTTGTACCGGTGTATAAATGACTTTAATGATGGTTGAAAGCTCTTTTTTGTTTCATGTTTCTGACAATTTGTTATTGTTTTTTGTATTCATATTGAAAATGTCTACGTTCTAATGGTTATTGGTCACGAAATTTGAGGCTACGATTTCATTTATCGCGTTTCGCTTTTATTCGATCTTATAAAGATGACCAGCAAAACAAATTTAATTAAAATCATATGAAGTATTGATCGATTTTATTTTTTACTTGCTTTAATTACTAGCTTTGTTTGTCTGAGTTTAGCATGTCAGTCAAGAAGAAAATTCAATGGCTTATTAAAAAAAAAGAAAAAAAGAGAAAGCGAAAATTACACAAAAATCATCTCCTCTTCAAGTTTATATTCGAGAAAATTAAAAACAAATTAAATTTTTTAGCTGCGTTGTGTAAAACCTACTAATCAGCGAATTTTTGCTAATTTAATAATATCTGAAGTTTTTTAAATTGAAAATTAATTCGAATTAGTGAGTAAGCAAATGAGCGACTTATGTCTTAATGAGCACTCGTTATGTCTTAAAAAATCTTTATGGATTCAAAACGAAACGATCGTTTCCTTTTCGCTTCGTACGAGTAATTTAGTACGATTCGCTGCATTAACTATGTAAACTAATTTCGGCGAAAATTTTTTTCCAACACTAACAAGTTGTATAATGTTTGCAGTTTGACACTTGCCATTAAGACAAGTGAAGCTAACGTGAAGTAAATGTAAATGTAGAAAACTTTTTAAGCGTGATAAGTAAAAAGTTATTTTTTCTCGATCGTAAAAACATCACTCACTATTCGTATCCATGGAATTATCATTCGACTTCCGATGTTGATTTTTTTCGCTCTCGTATTTTCCTTTTTTAATATGAGTTCATTTTATTTACATTTCCAAAAATTTTTGAAAGTATACGCTTTACGACACATGTGACGATCATTAAAGACAAATATATCATTTTATAAAACTTTTTCCATCTCATTTTGAATTCGTTTTCATTGACTTTTGTGAACGCAAAATAAATAAAAGAGCAGCAATATTAATAAATTTTAGCGAATATATATGGCGTTTACTTTTGGCGAAATATAAAACTAAGTTTAAGTGGAATGATATTCAAAATAATTGCCGTCTTCTTGCTTAATTTAGCAAATAATATTTTCGCGAAATTTAGTTCACTTTGTTTTGCAGCGAGCTAAATATGAACACAATGCGCTTTTTGTGCAATTTAATTTAGGAATGCATTTATATACTAACATACATATACTCATACATATACACAGTATATTTAATTCATTTAATTTTTCTTCAAACATAAATTTGGCTTTTCTTTCAACTTTGTGTTTGCCTAATTTCAAAATTTAAAAATAAAAATAATCGTTCACTTTTGGCTAAGATCCAAGCAAAAGTGACAGGTAGCAGAAGATTGAATGCGAGCAAAATTTTGCACACTGACAAACGCTGAACAAGCGCAAAAAGCGTTTGATTAGATTCGAAGTGATATGGCCGCTTTTTGATGATCTCTTTCTCGAAAACATTGCGAAATAAAAATTCGATTGAAAAGAAAATTGACTTACTTGATTGGTCAACGCTATAAAAATTCCGAGTAAAAAAAGATAGCAAAACCAATTGTAATTTTTGTCAATTGATTCGCGGGAATCGTTGCGAAAATGATAAAGCAAGTAAAGTAAGCCGGGAATTATGCACATAAAATTGTCGCCGTTTGTTTCGATGAAATCGTGACGAACAATTGCGGTTGGATCGATGTGATGCTCGCGAAATGGTCTGATGAACGCTTTACCGAGCACTGGAAGTTCAACTGATCCCCATGTGTCAGCAGTCCAATGCACGAAACCGCTGAGAAAATCAGCGGTTACGATGCCGGCACCTTTGGGAAAAACAAAAATCATTGTGAATCGAACACGGAAATCTCTCCGCTCGCGTCGCTTAGTGTTTTTCATTTTGTTGTGACCATCTTTCATCGCTCATTTTCGGATCATCTTTTATCAATGTGAAAGTTGACAAAAAAGTTTGTATACAGTAAACGAAAAATGATTTGTGATTTCCATTAAATTTTACCGGTTTTGTTTGGATAAGATATCAAAACATTGTGTCATTGACTGTATTGAAAGAGCAACACTTTTATCGCTGAATTTTCGAAAATACATTACGACGAATGAAAATTTTCTACCTCGATAATTTAGGTACATAAAAATTTGTCTTAAAATGATGCACTCTCGCCGCTTTTCGCTTTATTTGTTAAAAGTCACACTTTAGCTTTTTTTGTGTTACGAAATAATGTTAGATAAATAAATATAAATGTCACCACACCCACGACAAAAAAATGCTTGTTAATACTTAACAAGGTGGTTTGTTTCTTTTTTTCATTACTCACTCATGCCGAATATATGTTTGTATGTGTGTTCGCAATTAAATTTTTTCGAAGTGTGTCTGCCAAAAAGTGAAATGTGGTCTTAAAAATTAATATGTTCTGTTAATTCAACTTTTCTCTCACTAGCTTTCTTTCTCTGACCGTCTTTTAACACATCGCCCAGAATTCGTTAATGTTCTAATGGGCGGTAAAAAAGTCGCGTTCGCTTTCTCTTTATTTTTCTTCACCGTAAAATATCCAAATTTAATCAATACTCTTTTTTAGGCAAAAATTTTTATCTTCACTCATATCTGAACATAGCGAAATGCTAAAATTGAAGGCAAATACGTGGGCTTTAAAGGCCGAACACGCAAAAAAGTTGTATTTCAATTTTTTGCGTTCTTTCGTTTAAAAAAAGCATAAAATGTCAGCTTTTGCCTAAATTGAAGTTTCATTTAAAATTTAGATGATTAAGTTTAAATTTTCAATGAGAAAACAAATTATCCGGTGCTTGTGTACTGAAAACGTGCCAGTGAAAAAGTAATCTCGACGCTTCATATTGAAGAGTATTTTAAATTAAAACAAAAAAAAACTGAAGATCGTATGAATGTGCGTGCGTACACTTTGAAAAAGATTATATGAATTAATAAATTAATTCCATGTTATACGCTCTTTTTACTACAAATTTGAGATCATGATTCAACAGATCGATATTAATTTTTGCGGTATTCGCTCTTTTTTTCATCATAACAACTGTCGTATTTTTTATTCTGATATTCAATAATATGAGCTTAATGTGTGTGCGATTGTATACACACACACTCTCTCATTAAATACATGCAATAAACAATTGAAAAGAACAAGCAGTATAATGATAGAGAGAAAATATGCTCAAGCATGGCAGATTGTCATCATTCTTGCTTTCAATTATAATTACTTTTGACAGCTAAAAAGATGAGTTAAATATTTGCTTCATCGAATGAAAAATTTTTTCTTTTATAAAAAGTACACTTGTTAAAAATTTTAAGCGTACGTAGCAAATAAAAAAGAGAACAGCGGCCAAATTTGAATGGCAAATAAAGTTTCGCGCTGCATCTACGACAATTCAGCCAAATCTAATTTTTTCGAAATAGAAAAATTTCTTGCACATCAAATGTAGCGTGCAAAACGCTTGCACCATCATTTTTTTCTGGAGTCGTCCAAAAATGCAAATCGAATTACGAAGTTTCTACTTTTTACATATTTCATTTCAAAATGATAAATGCTTAATAAAGTTATAAGTGTCAAACATGAGACTTGTTTCGTCTACTCGCTTAATCTTCAAATAGACTCATTTTGTTAGCTTAAATCTCAGTGCAAACATAGAACGGCACGAATACAAATATTTATTTACGTCGATGAAAAGCGAGAGAGAAAGAGAGGAGAGAGAGACTGTTGAGATGTAGTGGAGCGAAAGAAAGAAAAAGAAAATTATCAAACGCGTTTTTATGGCCAAATCATCATTTAATTTCGTGAAAGAATTTAATTGACTTTCAAAAGCAATCGACGGCTATAGAATTTCTTGAATTTTGCCGAGTCTTATCGCGCTTTTTGATATCGCCGAGAAGAAAATTTATACTTTTACTGCCTCGGCAATAAAAACAACTCGAAGAAAATATATTATTTGAAATAAGAAGTATGTTTTTTGTTCGAACGAGTGCAAAATTAATGATACGAAAAGAATAATTAAACTTTTTTGTGCGAATACATACAAGTCTAACCATGTCTACTTTTTGACAATCTTAATTGCGATAGAATTTAAGTTTTTGTCCATTGTTAAATGAGGCAAAAATTTTTTACACTGTATCGATTAGCGTAATAGAGAGAGATGAAGAAAAGAAGAATTTAATCGGAATCCGAAAAAATAACAGAAATTAATTTCCGATTGTGATATCTGAGATCGCAAGCAATGTATCGCGAAAAATCGTAATGAATCTTATTTGAAACTCAGGAAGAAGCTAAGTATGCAACTGAGCATTTATTTTCTCTCTCTTCTCTCTCGACTTCAAAACTTCTATCATTCTTCTTACTCTTCCTATTCTACTCGTTGTTCTTTCACAGTATTGTTCAAGATTTTAATTTTTTCCTTTCGTTTCAGTTTTTTTTCTTCGGTATTCATAAATTGTATCAATTTAATATTGTACAGCTAAATTGTGAATAGTCGAACACTAAACACTTAAAATGAAGAGATAAATTATTCACTGCTTTCATCCGCAGAATAGGAGTAGAATAGCGAAAGTGAATCGTTAAAATGAGAGAATGAGAGAAAGAAGAAAGAGCGAAAGATTATTATTATTACTATTTACAAACAGTGAATTTAATTAAAAAATTTCCGGCGAAAAGTGCTGAAGCTTAAAAAAAGAGAACAGGACGAGCAAAAACTTTCTATGTGCGTTTATTTCAAAGCAAAAAGCACGAAACATTTACAGTGTCAGTGTTGAACGTAATTAATTAATCGAAATAATGCGGTTAATAGACTTCGATTCAATTTAGCTCTTATTTAATTTATTTACATTTTCAACTTAAAAGTTGCTCCGAAAAAATAAAAAAAGTTGCTACGTTCAAAATAAAAATTTTACTAGTTGAAAAAATTCTCTCATGGTAATAACATTTTCAGCAGATCATTTTCGAATTTGGAGTTGTTTTACAACTTGGAAAATTGAGATGAAAAATTTTTAAATTGTAATGTTTTACACCAAAAACTTAATTCGGCAAAAATTATTTAAAAAATTTAACTAAAAATCTTTCAATAGACTAATAATTAAATGAATTTATTCCGAAAGGGCCTTTCTAACAATATATTCACTGTTGAATAAGCCGTTTCGGAATAAATTAATTCAATTCTTGTAGAAAGATTTGTCGTACATGATTGAGTTAAATGCTAGAACAATAAATTATGGCGTTCTTTTCACCGCAAATGACCGTTTAAGTAACAATCTTATTAATTAGCAGTTAAAGTGTAAGTTTGATAAATAGTGCATAATGGCAGATAATGTGTTAAGCGGTGCTTTTTTGCTTTATTTTTATCGTATAATTTAATTTTTTTAAACATTGAAATTAAGAATTTTTAAGATGATTAATTGAATCGGGTCGAAATGAATGTACTTACTTGCAGCGAGAAAAATAGAACCAAATTTTTTAAATCTGAAGTTGTATAACAAGTAGAAAAGATCAATAACTATTAGAAATGTGCAAACAATTATGCAAATAACTTCTTGCGTTCGTTTGCCTGGAAAGAAAGAACAAAAGAGAATGAGTATGTTAGTTTTTCGCTAATTAATTAATTGTGTTTCAATCGCAAATAAAACATCAATTAATCGAAGAGAGAGAGAGAGAGGAAAGAGAGGGAGAGAGAGAGAGAGAGAGAGCGAAAAAAGCGAACTAAGTTGAAAAAAGTAAAATCATCTCAGCGTTTGAATTAAATTATGATAATAGCGGACAATACACATGATGTGTATATATTTCAAATTTAGATTATTGTTTTTACTTTACTCCCTTGACATCCATTTGTTAGACTAATCTTTTGTTCTGTTAAATTCATTTTTGCACTATTTTCGACTTATATAATTTCTTCTACTTTCTGCATATAAAATTACTCTCATTTATATTTGTAACCAGTCAGCCCTTTTTATTTTTACTTTTTCTCTTCTACGGCTTAAAACAAAAACCTCACCCATTTATATTTTACGATAATATGTGATACTATGCATTCTTTTTGAATTTACACCTTTTTAATTTGAATTTGTATTAAATTCATCTTAATACATTAAATAGCAAATACATTAAAAATGAGTGCATAGCGAGTTTTGTTTTTCTTGAATAATCTGTAATCAATATTTTACATACAATAGCGTTTTCAAAATTAGTACTTTACGAAAACAATAATAATTTTGAAAGGCGTATTCAGTTTTATAAGATTATGAAAGCAAATAAAGTGAATGTCTGATTATATTTGCTTTTTCTCTTAACTCATCTAACGTTAAATATTTGTGTCTAAATAGAAGAGAATTTTTTATCTGTAAAAGCTTTTAAATAACTCGGTTAGTTCGTTTGTACTTTTGTAATTGATGAAAACAACTTATAACATAAGTGAAAATATAAAGGAACAAAAAGATTGAAAGTAAGATTTGTCGCTTGTCAAATAAATATCACTACCTACACTGATAATTTTACGGGCACACATTATGCTAGAACAATTTCAAAAATAAATTTTCTTTTGTAAAGAATGAAAAAAGAGAAATGAGTAATTTCGCTGACTAGAAAAAACGATGGGCGTAACACTATTCTAAAAACCAGCTCTTCATTATCTGACTGAATTCAGAAGATTTAGAAATCTGCCGCTGCGAGCATACATTAGCATTGAGCTTAACGCTCGTTAATCTCATTGAATACCATTTTACTAATGTTTATATAAATTGAACTTTTAAATTGGTTTTTGCATTCAAAGAGAACTTTTTAACCTCATCTTCGGCATTAAGCCATTTAATTAGTTGACTTTACGAGATTACAGAAACACAATTAAAATTAGTTCAAGATCTTGATAAGATTTCTTTATATGTGAATTGTTGAACATATCGAAAATTAAATTATGACATCTTTCGCTTCTAAACTTAATTACTGATTCTAAATTTAATCAAAGTAAAAATGATCGAAATAGCAAAACGCTGAAATGCTATTGCAATATTGTCGTGAACTTTGTATTTCTGCTATTTATTTTAACTTCATACACTGCTTTTCAAAAATTACTTTCGCTTTCTGTTGTTAATGTAGGCACATGAAAATCGCATGAATTTTGTCTAAGCAATTTCACTAAAGATGAGGGTCGGATGACCACTTTGTTGGTTCAATTTCGATAAAAATTTTGACCATTTGCTTGACAAAAACTGTCAGTATAACAAGTAAGTAATAATTCTACGATGATAAAAGAAGAATGGAATCAGAATGGAATTTTGAGCGAATAAAGGCCATCAAGTTTCAAAAATAAGCGGTAAAATACATTTTTTTATTATAATTTCATTATGAAATTTTTTATCACCTTTAAAATATGTTCAACTGTATGTAGTAATTAAGTAAGTGTTCTCTGTTTGAGCTGATGGCTCGTTTTCGAGCAATAGCAAAGGATTATTTACCATTGCTCTGTTTAAAGATAATAAATAGAATAGCTCGTTTTAATGATTTTATCCAAATACTTACAGCGAAATAAAAATAATGAAAAAAATTTAGAATAATTTTTATAAGTTGAACTAAAATGAATATAAATATTCTTGTTTCATTCCTTCGCATAATGCAACTATATTTCATAATAATAGTAAGTGACGAATATTTAAAATTATAGTTTTGAATATGTAAATCAATGTAATAAGAGTAATTAAATATTTTTTATTGTTGTATAAAATTTTTATACTTTATTTTTATTTTTTGATTTATTTACTAAAATTTGTGATTTTCTAGATGTTAAAAATTAAAATTTTTCAGCGAAGTATTCTTTTCCTTATTCATATATATTATTTCCTTATTCATATTAATTATTTCCTTATTCATATTTAGGAGAATAACACCTAAACATATAACAAATTTATCGTTTTGGAAACGCTACGCTTATAGATTTAACGAGAAAACAAAATGATGTTGTGCACATAAATATTTTTGCTTATCTGCTGCCTAATTAAATAACATTATTTCTGCTCTTCTCATTGATTATTAATGAGTAGCTAAAACGTACGAACAGAAGTGATCAAAAGTAAACACGTAATTTAATAGAAAAGAAAAGAAATTAATCTAACGCTAAGCGGATTGTTGTTGAAGAGCAAAGAAGATGTGAGTGAAGAGGAGAGGAGCGAAAATTTAGCGATTATAATTCATATCTTAGATATGCTAAATTCCGGTTTTCTCGATGTTTTTGCTTATTTCGCTTTCGCACATTTACTCTGTGCTCTGTTCTCTCGAGAAATAAAAATTTTTTCGTATTTATATTGGGCTAAACTAAAAATACACGCGTAAATATATTAACCTCTTTTTAACCTTACATATGTTTCAAATGCAAAAAAGTTTTTCACTTTTCACCTTTTCACTCGAACGCTATTTTAAAATTCGATCAATAAATTGGGAAACAAGAAGAAAACTTTCAATATTCTTTAAATAGCCTCACCTTTCGTGTAAAGACTAGCTAATTCACGCGCACCGGCATGATTCGGACCCCAGCGTGGTTTATTGTCCGCGTCGACTAGGCAAACATTGCGATTAGGATCCTCTTCGGGCATTGAATTCTCGCGAATTTCGTCCTCCGTTTTAATAGGCACTAATAGACGGGACGCCATATCGATGTCTATTTTCGGTACAGCGACCGGTAACACAATTTTCTTCCCTATTTTCGGCGTTTTCGGCTTCTTTACTTAGGCCTCGATCAAAAGCGATCAACTTTTGTTTACTTTTACTTTACTTTCACTTTTTAAAACATTATAAATGAAGAAAACTTCGCCGAAAATTTTCTCTGCTTTGAAAAAAGTTTTTTCTTCTTTATATCATAAAATACAGCCGCAGAAAAAAGTTAAACGCAAAGAAAGCACAGCACACGATATTGCATCGTAAACTAAACTCTGTTTCACCATATGCTTTTGCCGTACAATTAAGCTCACGATGAAAACTTCGCCTCTTACTTGCCTGAGGGCGGAGTACAATTGTGAGTAAGTTCTGCGCTTGTTGCAAGGCGGGGTCTAAGTTTTTTTTTTACATAGCCAACATAATTCTTTCCTTTTTTCGTTTTTCACGCACTTTTTGTGAATGAAACCGAAAATTATTTTACACTTATTTTGGCGACTGCATTGTTTGTATCTTGATAAGTTTTTTAAATTTTTTTTTTATAAAAAAACTTGACTTTTGTCTAGAAATCAACTTTTAAATCAGCTTTTCGATTGTTTCGATTGTTTCTGAAAAGCTTAGAGTTGAAGTTGAATAAAATTGTGCAAAAAAAAAATTAATATGATCGTGAAACTTTTTTCTAATTCATTTTTTCAAAATTCAAAAAGTAAGTTATAGAAAAGGCCTAAAATTCAAATAAATTTCTTTCACTTTTCAGTCAAGTTCTTATTTTATTCCTTTGTAAATAAAGTGGGATTTAAAAAAGCAAGAGCAATA
>NCKU01001740.1:0-23320 GCA_003675995.1 Dinothrombium tinctorium
TTTTTATGAACCCCTCGTTTTAATGAACAATTTTTCATGCAAAAAGTGGTTCATAAAAACGAGGTTCTACTGTATTTATAATTTGAATCTTTAACGAATCTTCAGAAATTTTTTAATAATCCTTTCTAAAAATTTTGTGATCGCAGGGCTTACCGAAATCATCGAAATGCAAGCTCGAACAACCAAAACATGGATACATTGAGCTGCGACTTGAGAGTGGTGAGTAAATCAGTGAGTGAGAAAAATTTTGCCTTACAAAAAAACCACTTTGCGAGCAAGTTTAAAATTTTTTATGTACTATGTCGTCGCAGGAAGTGCGTTACAATAAGAAGCGATTTTGAACTTAAAATACAAATGATAATGAAAGAACTTTTCACTGAATTTTTAAAAGTTATTTCAACTTGAGAAAGCTTTGTCCCGTTTTACCTTTTTCCCTGTGTGGCAAAAGATTAAATTAATTAACCATTGAACTTTTTATTGGTTTTAGGGACAATGACTGTAAAATAGTTTCATTTCACTACAAAACTATTTTTATTTCAGATACTCATTCTCTAAAGAGACCATACAATGTGGAATTCTAGCGCTCATTGAATATGTGCAAAATCAAAAATGTTAAAGAAATGGTTCACAAATATTTTACTTCCCATTTACAATCTAGTTATTAAATTTATTTATAAATATAAAATATAAATATTTATACAATATTTACAAGGGACATATCACAGGCTTTGTTTGTTATTTGAAACTTCGTCATAAGTAAAAATGTTCATTATTTTACTCACAAAATCGTTGAGTTCCCTAGAAATTTTCCATAATTATAACCGAAAATGTAACCGAGTTTCGCAATGAGTGATAAAATTTTAGCGACTTGGAGTCCGAATGAGTACGCTTCGGCAAACATGCGCGAAAGCAATTTTTCATCGTCGCAATACGGAACCGGTTATAGGAAAATTCATTAAGTAACAAGCTATTTACTCGGTGGCTCGAAATTAGAAACTGTTTTTTCACTTTCTTCTTTCGGCGAAAGTTTATTGCACTTTTTGCCCGTAAATTTCGGCTTACATTTGCAATTGTAATCGTTCAGCTGCGGCACACAGATGCCTTCGTTGATGCATGGATTCTCATAACCGCACGGAGGTCCGCTATATTCCGGAACATTTTTGATTGCCGTTGCTCTTTGAACTAAGTTGTCCCAAATTTCACCGTTCACCACAATTCTTTGTATGGCACCATTTAAGCCGACCACAATACCAGAATCTTTGTTAACTGCGTAAATATCGTCTATGCCGCCGATGTAAAGTGGTTGATCTAAATTCAGTTCACTTAAATTTCCCTTTAAAAATAGAAAAAATAAATCAAGAGAAAAGGACTCAAAACCAATGTAACTGTTGTCCAACTTTGGCTTGGACGTATTTCAAAATTGTGTATGAAAATGATGGAGGCGAATTAACTAATTATTATGTTCAAAATCCAAAGTATCAAGTAAAATATGGATATGTAGCTCTAATAGTAAAAATTTTAGCTAGTGAAAGAAGCCAAAAATAACCTCAATTGCACTGCTCTTAATGCTATGCAATGCATTCTAATAGTCTTTGTTATAACAAAATGAAAACGAAAAATTTTCTTTTGATTGGAGCTTTGAACACTCTTATTGGTTTTTCCGATTGTGATCAGACACTAGGCCAATGTAGGAAGATGATGAGAAATGGACTTTGTAAAAATCATCAACTTAGCTACCTTTGCTTC
The DNA here is from genome assembly GCA_003675995.1 of Dinothrombium tinctorium. Lineage (NCBI taxonomy): Eukaryota > Metazoa > Arthropoda > Arachnida > Trombidiformes > Trombidiidae > Dinothrombium > Dinothrombium tinctorium. The sequence continues at coordinate 1,747 of NCKU01001740.1, forward strand.
GCCGTGTTCAACAGGTCCGTCATTAAGCTGTAAAGTGCCTTTCTTTCGCTGCCTGGTTATACGTAACGTGTGCCACTCTCCGAGAGACACTTTGTTTTTGCTCCTTTAAAACAAATGTAAGTAATTTCACAAAGGAATAATGATACTCACGTTAATATAACCACTCCGCTGATATATAAAAGCAAAAAGCGTTTAAACGAAATTGAGTAAGTTCAACTAACTTCTTTATAAGAGTACTCACCTAACATTTGGGATGCCTGAGCCGAGATTATATCGAAATTGAATCTGTCCATCAACTATATTAAGTGAGAGAAAGTCTCCTCTACCAATTGGTGAATATTGTCCATTGTACAGAAGTAACCCGTTGACTACACGAGTGAGAAACCAAACTTCAATGACGAATGCTTGAGCGACATTTTGTAAAGTAGGCAGTTGAAGATATGAAGAGCCCCAAAAGTCGGGCACAAATACGTGATGCATTTCTCTTTGCACTAAAATTAAGAAATCTTAAGAATTTGATTCATTATAAAAAAATATTTACAATCAGCGCAAAGTTTTCCTGTCTTTCCTGGTGGACATAAACAAGAAAAACCGCCTTGTGGCAGTTTTGTACAAGTTGCTCCTTTCATACACGGATTTTCGTGGCCACAAGGATTTACTTCAATCTCACAATGTTTTCCGGTGAAACCTGAATCACATGAACAGGAGTAAGAACCATAATTAGGAGCTCTTTCTGGAAGGCATATTCCGCCATTTTTGCACGGATTGTTTGTGCAAGGCATATCTTCGCAATCATGCACATTATGAACTTTAATAATATCTTTTGAGCCCGGGTAGCGGATATCTACATCCTTACGTCCAATACGCAGCTTATAAAGACATCCAACAAAACCTTGTTTTACTCCAATATTTTCAAACACTCGCCGCTGCTTGTTCGATACATCACCAAAGTAGAGATTTTCTGCCAAATCCAAGCTTTTTAAATCGCCATCGCTTTTGCCAGCAACATCTTCGTGCCCCTCAACCGTTAACATTCCGTCACGGAGGTACCTTTTAGCCACAACCTTAATCATTGCTCCCAAGACCAATTTTTTTGATGATCGCAAAATCACAGTTCCTGATCCTAGATTATAGCGAAATTCAAGAAAACCAGCCTTTATGGAAAGCGATACAAAATCGCCTTCGCCCGATGCAGTTTGGCCATTGTAGAGAAGAATTGCATTTTCTGTGTATGATATAAATTCGAGCTCGATCGAAAGCCTTGTATAAGCTTGTAGTCTCTGCATTTCAATGAACGATTCTCCGTTGAACGAAGGAACAGTGATTGGAGTCTCCGGAAGTGTTGGCGTGGCTGCTGTCGGTTTTGTGCTGACTTGTTCCGAGACGCTAAGAGTTAATTCACGGGTTGATTTATCCGTGTCTTGAAGTGTTGTCTTGAAAACAGTTGATCGTCTGACAGGACCCACTGTAACAGTTTCGACTCGAGAACCTCCGCTTCTTCCTCCAGTACTCGCACTTGGCTTGCAGTGACCATCGTGAATCTTGTAAATTTTTCTTTGAATCCTACAAGCATATAAACGCAACTGGCATTCAGAAACGTAAGTGTTGCTATCGGAAGCACATATAACCGAGGAAGTCCTTCGAATAACCTGCCCGCCTGTCTCAGAAGCAGGACACTTAATGTCGCAAACACATTGAACTTCGTTGTTTGAACGCTCTTTACAAGCAGCTCCGAAACGACATTTCACTTCAGAACACAGCCCAGCAAAGCTTTTCATCAGCGACACTAAAAGAGAAAATCTCGCAAAAATCTCGCAAAAAGGTACAATCTTACGATCTGTACACCCATCTGCATTGAGCACCGCATTTTCCGGACAAACATCACATTTCATTCCCTGTAATCCATGTTTACAAACACATCTTCCCGTCATTTGTTCGCAGTCTTCGCGAACTGATCCATTGTAATTACAAGCACATGCTGCAAAAGTTATGTTTATTTTAGAAGCAGAATCAATCATTGCTGAACACGTACGAATGCATCCGCTGTTTCCTTCCGATATCTTGTGTAAGCCCCAGAAGCCAGGTTCGCATCGATCACACTGCAATCCTCCAACACCATGTTTGCAGTGACATTGTTTCGTGACAGGATCACAAGTGAGAGAGTAGGAGCCTAATCGATTGCAGTTGCAAACACTGGGACATCCGGCGCTATTGGGTCCTTGCGCTGGAGTTTCCTCATCAGGACAGCATCCGTATGTTGATTCAGCACAGCTGCGAACCAAAGCGATTTCTCGACAGCATTTTGCAAAATGAGATGTTTTATGACAGTAGCTGCTTGCAGGACACTGTTTGCTGTCGGGACCCTCGCCACAATAGTACTCGCGACCAGTTGTGAGATCAATCAGTGGCGGCTCACCATCGCAGGGAAGAATCTTCGACTCTTGACAGAGTCTGTGATCCTCTGGTTTTATTTCTTGTTGCCTTCGACATGCTTCTTCCTGAAGTTTGCACTCATTCTCATACAATCGGCCGTCGCTGCCGCACACAGGTTCATTTTCTTGACCCCCTGAAGGGCAGTGATAAGAGCAAATGCAGTGTGGAATACCGAAATGATCATAATCACACTCGCCACCGTAGCGGCAAGTGTTGTGATCACATGTCTTTACGTAACCACCTCCGGATCCAATATCTGCAAGTGATGCATAAATTACGATTAAGCATTGTATTATAATTGCATGAGAATGAAATTTATTCTATCGACCGTTTTTTACCTGTCGCCGGTTTGACTTCTTGGCATTCGCCGTAAAATGAAACCGTGATTTCGGAGCCTCGAAGACAGGCCGCTTTACGCATTTGACACTCATTTAAATACGTGAAACCGTCAGAGGAGCAAATCGGCTCGAAACTGTGTGTCGGACAATCAGTCGGACACACACATTTACCATTTTCGCATCGAGCTCCATACTTGCAGTGGACATTAAGGCATTCGTCGCAAGAGCCTCTCGATGCAACTGTTACATATTGCTTTTTGTTGCACGCAGCGATTCGCATTTCGCATTCATTTGGATAGGTAATACCATCTGTTCCACAAACAGGTGCGTTTAGCTTTAATAAAGCTAAATGAAGCAAAAGAAAGAAGATCTAATCTCATTTCTTACAGGAACACAATGCTGTGGACAAATACATCTACCATTGCCTTTGCCATCACTTTCGCACAGCGAGTAATGTTCACAGTTTTTGTTTTCACATCCATCTGGAAGTAAACAATTGAAAGAGAATGAAAACAAAGCAAGGACTTACTGCAAAATCCTTGATATGCGAGATGCACCAGTTTTCTTTGTTCACACGCATCTTTCTTCATCTTGCATTCATTTGAGTAAGTAATACCGTCTGAGCCACACACTGGTCTGAATTCTTCACTGCATGAGGCACATTCACACGACGGCTCATTATTTTTCAGCACACAGTATGCACCAAATTCACACTTGAAGCCATGACAAGGGCCTTCTTCTCCTGTAGACAATCGTTTTAAAAGGATGATTTTAAAAAATTTAATCTCACCACACAGTCCTTTGTAAGCTAGCGTCACTTGTTTTTGTAAAACGCATGCCTGTCTTCGGAGATCACATTCATTGTCATAAGTTGCGCCATCAGATCCACAAACTGGTTTAAGAACCGCCGGACAATCGAGCGGACAGGTGCATTTCGCTTTTCCCTCCAAATTTATGTCGCATTCTTCATAAATACCACACTTAAGCTCTTCGCATGGATTGGCACCTTTTTTAAAGAAGCGAAACAATCATGACTTTATTTTCACGAAAAAGTCACTTACCTCTAGCGTTACAGCTTCCGTTATGTAGTATTCGCAAACTTCTTCGAGATTTACAAGCTTCTACTCTTAAAATACATTCATTTGTATATGTTTTCCCGTCCGATCCACAAACGGGCTGAAATTCGTGACCACACGCAGCGTTACATCTGCAAATAGGATTTCTGTTGTCGTCCAATTGACAAATTTGAGCAGTCGGACATTCGACTCCATCGCAAGGATCTGTTTGAGTAAAAATGAGTAAAAATATAGATGAAAGCGTAAAGAAAGTTTTGCATCTCCTTTAAGCACTAATTTTAAAAGATACTTTGCGAAAGCGATACGTTTGCGAATTGGCATTTGAATAAACAGCCCGAAAGCATATTTTTCTGCAAAGCGTTCACCAACACAACTCAAAGAAAGCACTTACCACAACGGCCCTGGAATTTGACGCTTATGTCTTTCATATTTTTGCAAGCTCTTCTTCTGAGCTCACACTCGTTTGGATAATCTCTGCCATCAGTTCCGCACACCGGTCGAGAGCCAACAGAATCGCCGTAAGTATAGCATTTTTCCGGACACACGCATTCTGCCTTTTTACCGTCTTTCGAGCGCACGCAATTCTCGCCAAAGCGACATTTCATATCGAGACATGGATCTTTCACACCTTTGGCGAATTTGTAGCACGCTTTTGCCGGTTGTAAGTGCAAATCGATAATCGCCAACAAAAATAACGCTCGCATCCAAACACATCCATTTACGCAATTCACTTTCGACGCTCTCTCCATTTTACCACTAAATGCCAATTTCAACCTCCACTTGTAGCCAATGCGCTTCGAAATCGCTGCAAACACTGTTCGCACAAAAATCTCTATCATCTCTTAATACAATCGTTCGTCAAACGTTTTTTGTTCAAAATGTCCAATTTTTCTTCGCCTCTTTTTATCCGTCATCGATCGCAATTAATCAGACTCGTGCTCGACTTCAGACACTTTCACTTTGACTTCTGATTTACGACTTTCTTTATTAAATTCACGGATCGAAAACTTAATCACAAACGGCTTCAACTGTTTTCTATTGCGGTCGTTTTCACCGAATAAAAAGTAAAAATTCTCACTAATTGCTGTAAACAAACCTCCGCTTGTTTTTTACTTTATTGTTCGCTTCGTTTCAGCGAACCATTGGTGTTGTTGCATTTACTCTGAACCATTGATGCTTCACTTTCCATGAGCATCGACTTCGAATCGATACTCGCTTTTTTGTGTGTGTGTTTGCTTTTGGTCCTTTTCTAGACGGCGCAATGGCACTTTGAGCTTTCGTGAGAGCAGAAAGAGCGAAAGAGAACGGGAAAGAATGTGTTTTCTCGGTAATTAAAATCAATTCTCATCCTGCTCATTCTTATCGCTCAATCATCGATGGTTTTATCATTCACTCAAAGAACTTTTTAAGCTTTCATTCAAAAGCTCTTTTAACGCTCATTACTGCAAGCTGTGTTCTCTTTTTCACTCCACTCTCTCGTTCTCACTTTCAAAGCGTTTCTTATTTTTCATACGTTGCGCACTTTTGCATCTTTCTCAAGTGTTCAATACTTTATTGTCAATAAATATAGTTACTTAAGCATGAAAAAAAGATTTATTGCTTTTAGTGTTTGCAAACACTTTGTGACGAAAAAAATATATAACGACGTAAAGAGGCGTGAAAGGATTGCTAAGTTATAAATGGAATGACATTGTCTTTTGCTCTTATTTCTGCTTTCACTGCACAAAACTTACTGTCTGCGCCTATGTCGCCTATGTAATACACAATACACACACACATATATACACTCTGTCTAAAGCAGCGAGCACAACATAAGCTCTCGCTTTACTTTCTTTCACTTTGTTTTCACCATAGATTTTAAGGCAATTTAATGTAATGTCAATATAAAAATGAAATGACAAACACTGGGGAGATGCTTAATTTACTCTGCTTAATAAAGTTAGTCACCCAATTTTTTGTTTTGAAATTGTTTTCATGAAAATTAACTCTAAAAGCTTATCATCATTATTTCTTCTTCTTCGATTCACGACTCTTTGCGCAATTAACTTTGGGCTAAAATATTCGATGCTTTAATAGCGGCTGTGTTTAATATTCATTTTTGTTCATTGAGCCCAAAGAGAAGATTGAAAGTAAAAATTTTATAATCAAGCGAGCTTTCTTTTCTTTTTAGAAAAATTTTCAAAAGTAGATTTAAATGAATGATATAAACTCAAAAAGTTTCACTTTTTTTTTCTTTGAGAACGAAAAAGTTTGTATGTGGAAATTAAATTTTGTTTTCTCAAAAAAGTCAAAATTTTAGGCACTCGCGGCTAATAAGCAAGCCGTTTAAGATTATTGTTTGCATAAAGTAACTTTTTTGAAAATAAAGTTAGCAAAGTTTGCATAATTGATAATTAATTTTCAATTGAACTCGAAGAGCCAATTCTTATCTATGCTAGCCTGATCTCTGCGCCATCTCTTAATTCTTTTTTCTCAATTTTAAATTATTGGTCTCGATGTTGGAGTCGTTAATTAGAGATTAAATTTTAAGACTAGTTTGTTTTATAGATTAATCATACACGCAAATTAAGCACAAAACTGAGCAAAAATTCTTTTTATTTGTTTATGTCGTTCATTTTAGAGTGAAAAAATCAAGAAAATTGGTTGACATTAAAAAGATTTTCTCGTTTTCAGCGTTCTTAGTTTTCTAACTCCATTAAATTATTTAAATTCAATTTTAAAATTTGATTTGATAATCAAGTTTGCAATTTTAAGCTATGTTCATAAATATTTCTGTTTTCTTTCACGTTTATTCGCGAAAAGCGAGTGAAAGAGTGTGCGGAGGAATGAGAACGCACTTCATAAGAGCGGCGCTTGAAAATAAGCGAGCAATGAGCGTTGACTTCTTGAGTGGTAATAATCGCGAGTATATTGTGCGCTATGACATAAGCTCGCTTTAGATGCTTTTAGATAGCAAGAGAGTCGCGATCGAAAATGCAATGCATTTTGTTTTGCTGCTCGTTTTGAGCCAACTAAAAGCCACTGTAAGAAAAAACGCAGCAGCGAAATCGAGTTACTTTTTAGAAGAACAAAAATTCTAACAAAAAGTTACATAAATTTTCTGAAACTGTTGACATTTTTGCGAACGCGAAATGTTGTGCCACGAAAATGTGTGTTTGAATAAACTAAAAGCAAGTATAAGTTAGAAAATGAAAAAAGCATAAAAAGCGCACGAATTCGCTTGTCTAAATCTTTTTTAAATTCAAATTTTCAGCGAAAACGAGAAGTAAAATTTTTTGCTTGTCTACTTTCTTTTCTTTCTTGGATCATTTGCTTGCAACAAAATTAATTTCGTTTGCATTTTTCTCTTTTTTCTTTGAAAAGCGAGAATGTTGTCGGTGAAATATGACTCTAAAAATATTTTTTCGAGCTGAAAAACTATACTTTAGATGCGACTTGCTATGTATTTACACAGAAAACACTTAACAATAAATCGAAATTGATTTCGTACAAAACTATATTTATCCTCCCTTAGTGTTCAAATTTTGAATTGTCGTCTTAAGAAAAAATATGATTTCGAAGAGACGAGTGAAAGGGAATAATTTTAAAGAAATATAAAAAAACATAAGAAAGGCGAACGTGATTATTGACAGAGTTTCTTTTCGGCGATAAATCCGCGAGGTCTTTAGATTTTGAGAACGCTTCTTTTGTATGTCAATATATTGATTCTCGAGTGTACAGCGAGCGAGTGTAATTCTCTCGGCGCATACAATCGCTTTTGTCGTCGTGCTTTTTCTGAAAGCGGACGAAAAGTGTATACATTCATTGTGTGTGTGCTTTTCGTTCGTTCTTTAGCTGTTTGTGGCTTGTTTCAAAATAAATGCTGCACACATTCACAGTGATTATGTCTCACTAAATTCAAAAGAATCTCAAAGATCCCCACTCAGACACATTCAAAGCTTTTTTAACTCTTCGTTTCGCTGTTCATTTGTGTTCTTCACTGAATTCATTTCGCACATTTCAATTCAGTGACTCGATGCTTGAATGTCAAAAGCAATTTACAATCTGTATTGTTTGTTCGAAATGTCATTTCATTCTTTCTCAGCAAATAATCCTACTTTTATTGCATTATTTATCTCGAAATGTCACCATTCCGCAAGAAAAGAAGAGTACTTTCGAATTTTGGCAAAACAGCGCGAAGAAATCACCAGATTCTCATGAAATTGTGTTGTTGTCAAAACTTTTGGATGTTAACTATCGAGTTAGTTCGTTACTTTTGCTTTTATTATTAGTATTGATATCAAATTTTTTGGATGACAGCTTTCCACGATTCTGAAATGTAGCGAAATATTTTTTCTTGTTCAGAAAGCACTGCTCTCTTTCTCTCTCTCTCTCTCTCTCTCTCTCTCTCTCTCTCTCTCCCTGTCTATATCTCTAAAAGTCCACTTTATGACTTCAATCTCAGAATAATTTCTTAATTTCGAGAAAACGAAACGTGAGTTGAATGAAAAAGAGAATAGAGAGAAAACCTTTTCTTTATCTTCATTTCGTATTTATCGAAAAGCAAAGATAGCGAAATATTACTTCGCAATGTTCATCGCTCACCGTAGTGAAAATTAAAGTTTTGCCTTTTTTCGTTTTTAATATTCTCTACATTAAAAACAATTCAGATTTTTCGCCTTTTCATTTTTACTGGCTACCAATTAGATTAAGGACGTGACATTTTCCATCGTTCTTCTCGTGAATTACTATTTGCATCTTCTAAATTAGTTTTGTGCTTTTGAATTCAGTGAACTTTTACAATGGATATTGTAAAATTACTCGATTAAATCGAGAAAGAGATTCAATCGAATTAAGGAAATAATACATTCTAATAATAATGGCGGTACGAGTTCGCTTTTAATTATCGAAAAAATTCATTCCGAAACTAACCTTTTAACATTGTTAAAAGTTAGTTAAGAGCAAAGATTAATTAATTAATGAAGCAAAAGTAAAAAATTAAATTAAAAGAGCAATGACCCAACCTTAATTCGATTTAACCAAATAGTATTTCTGATATCTCTGACATATTTAAATCCATTTGATATAAATATAATATGTGCTAAATTAAATAATTATTGGCTAAATTATGCAAAGATCTTTAAAAGTGCATTTGCTTCTCAAAAGAATAGATAAAAAACAAATTAAAAAATTCTTTCTAATTTTATTAGATTTTTGAATGTCGGATTGAATTCGATTTTTAACCAGTTTTTTGCATTCAAACAAAAAAAAATGATAGCAAAGCAATTTCTGTCTAATTTAATTTTAAATAAAAAACAGAAAGTTAAAATTTAACGTGAAACTTTTTGATTAATCAAAAAATAAAGAGTAAGAGGAAACGAGGCATGAACTAAGAAATTTCTTTTAAAATGATTGACTGGAAATTTAATGCTCTGATGACCTATCGAATTCAACCTACGCAATATATATTAGCTTACGTGCAAAATTTACTAATGTTCAACTGATAAATGCATTATATTACTTGGACATACGAGCAAAAGGATTAATGAACTGACAGAGAGAAGACAGACAAAAACTAATAAAAGAAAATTGCTTCCGTTTTCAATTGTCTCAGTAGAAAAAAATCTTTTCAAGCAAGTTTTTTATGGCAGCGAAAACGCTTGAATTAATCCATTTATTATAACTTTAGAAAAAAAATTCATATTCTCTTTAAGAAATGCATTAATTTCATTTTTAACTGAAGCCACTGAGATAAATGTGACAACAGTTTTGAGCGTAAATATTTCTTCTCTTATGATATTTAAAATAAATCTGAAAAGATTCAACTAATTTGCAAATTTATAAACAAATTCAACAAACTATTTTTCAAAAATCTTATGCATTTTTTATATTTGTTTTCATAATACTAATAAATTCATATTAAATACATACTAGTAATATGTACTTAACAAAAAAAACGTAATCTGTTTTCCTTGCTCTGATTCTTTCTCATAACATGCGTCCCGTAAAAATCTAGAATTTTTTAAAAATTGATATATTTGAATGTTAAATCAAATCTTTTAAAATATTCATAATCAAACAAGCTTCTTCATCAATAATTTAATCTTTTTTGTAATATGGCTTAGTAAAGTAATTTTGTATACAAATAAAATGAAAACTATCTCATAACATGTTTGGGCCAGTTTCACTTAAAAATATTAAATATTAAAATTGTTAATAGAAATTAGGGCTTGAAACATATTTAAAATAGCAAAAGATATCTACAAAACATAGTTCACAGTCTGAAAAGTGAGGTAAAACTCAAAATAAAACCGAATCTAAGTGATAAAAGTGCGAAATAACCACAAAATTCTTTGTGCTGGGGTTAAATAATGATAACGAGAACTAACTTGATTTGTTACAGCAAATTGTACAACAAAATAAATATACAGAATGGACAGAAGTTTCGACTGGGCAGAAGTATGCGCGAAATAAGCAATATGTAACAATAGCAAATATTACATGATGTTGTGCTTGTATGACATTTTTAAGCCCATCCCAATCGAATCTTTCTGTCCACTTTATATGTTTACTTTCATTTTCTTTATATTGTTTATTTCATTACTCGTGATGCATCCATTTTTTGAAGTCTTCAAGAATTCAAATAACCAGATGATCAAGTGGTGCAGATTATAAAAAAGTAATGTAAAAGTGTCAGATGCGTTTATCAATTTTTAGCAGAGCCAAATTTTAAAAACACCCGCAAAGTAAATTTTTTATACTGATTTTTGCGAATTGAAAAATAAAGCTTTAAACTATTAGTAAAGCGCTGAATTTTTGAATATAAGGTTAACATAGAATAACTTTTTAAATAAATTAAAAATTTTTGCAATTTTTCAGGAATTTGAGCAATTAAAGCAGTTGTAAATTTTTGTGGGACGCATAATATTTATTATTTTAGTTTCTTTTTTAAATTAATTTAAATTTAATTCAAATTGTAATTGAGAAAAAAATGTAAACAGATGAAAAATACTCATAAATTGATCTTTATACTTTCATTTATTGCTTATTTCTCCACTCCATCCCACATTTCTCCACTTTACTGTAAACGAATTCATCCGAACGAATAGCAAACTAGCAAGTTTGCGATAAATTTTAAAATTTAATTAAATAAAGTACAATGCCCACCGGCGAGTTATAATTTTTGCTAGAAAAACTTGAATTACATTTGAATTCATTGCGAAATTAGATCTTAAAAAATTTAATATCATTTGTTATGCCAGACTTTTCTAGAGCAGTGCGAGTTTTTTAAATCGTATATTATTCATATCTGAATGCAATTATTATAAAATGAGAGATTTAAAAATTAGTTTCATCAGATAAAAAATTTCCTCATATCATTTTTTATTTATGAAAATTCATTTGAAACTCAAAATTGTTTCTGACATTAAGCTAGTAATTCAATGTCATAAAATATTTTAGATTTTTTCAGTTTATGAATCACAATTGCAAGCTTAAAAATCAATGTTGACATTTGAAAAATTTTAATAAACTTTTTTTTCTACTTTGGCTCTCTAGAAAATGACCTAAATTTTTATTTTCAACGCCAAAAAGTTTGCTCAGCGCAAAGAGGCTATCATGTATATTTACAAGTGCGAAACAATGAAAGTAGTGTCACTTTTGAACGGCTGTTTTCCTTTTCTAACTCACAAAAAAGACATAACTGAAAGTGTATGCGCGATGGATGAAAATAAAAGCCGATTGTCAAATTTAATCCATTTTAATGCGTACAAAATGAAAACAAAGTAACTTTTTTCTTTTCTCTTCACACTTTTCGACGATTATAATCAATCACTAATAATACTATGGCTTTTGTTTTCTTTTATCGCAGATTCAACCTTTGCCGCTTTAATCAAATTAAAAGCAGCAAAACAATGAATGAAAAAGCTCGAAGCTGCAATGTAATAGAATGATGCAAAATGAGCGTACGTATTGTTTCTATTGTACTTACACTTTAAGGCGAAAATTCGAGCGAAACGTATGAAATTATATTAAGTTATGATTCGTCTTTTTTGCTCCTTTATTTTGAGAGCAAAAGCGAGATCCAAATTAAATGATCAATGAAGCTTAGAAATATGCGAGAAGGAGAAGAAGAAGAAGGAACGAAAAAGCAAAGAAATTTTATTTGATCATAATTGTTACTGTGCAAAATCGATCGTTGCCTCTCCTCTTTCACTGTTGTATCACACTAGTTTTCGGCTTATATCTCTTATCATAAACACATAAGTTTGAATGACAAAACGCATTTTTCTTGATTAAGAGCACTTCAAAGTAATTACAGTTTTTTCCATTTTTTCAATAAGAACTTGAAGAGAATAAAAATAAAGTTTATATCATTGCGTTAAGAAAAATTTTAGCTTTTGAAGTAGCAGATGAAGCTTGTCTTCAAATTAAAAATTTTTTCTATTTTTTTTTTATAAACTCTTGATGGCATCGCATGAAGTATAGTATGACGCTTTTGTATTCTATATTTGTCTAAATTTCGTGCTCACATTTTAAGCAAAATGATGCGCATTATAATATTTTATAACTCTTGAAATTCAGTCTATAAAAAATAGAAAGTATGCAGCATGTATTATGATGAATAATTATTAAGGATGCGATGTAAATGAACGCGAAATAAATGAAATTATGAATACTATTTCTATGGAGAAAAAGAAGAAAAATGAAGCAAATTTGTGACAAATTTGTGAAATAGAAACATAAAGCTGACAAAAACTTTTTGCAAATGCATTGTCATAAATGTGTGTGTACAGCGAAAACTAATTTGCATAGAAATTCAGCGCACGAATTATACATCACACACACACACACTGATGAAATTTCTACGCGCACGTATCACATATCGCATTTCTTTTCAAGTGTTTCAAATCACGTTCGAAAAAAGAAAAATGATTGTGATCACAGTCCATAAAACATAGCGAAGTTTTTTTCTGATCACCAGGTTTGTACGAGAGCGAAAAACGCTTCATTTATCCTTTGCATTACCTTCTCATTGATTACCGTTTTACGTTTATTTCGTGAAGCGGGCTTCTCTCTCTCTTTCTCTCGCTCTTCTCTTTCGCTCTGTTCTCCCTTTCCTATTATTGTTTCATACGTAAAAATATGAAAAGAAGAAAGTTCACAAAAATTCATTCTGATTACAAGGTTCGTAAAAAATTCTGAGACAATAAAGATCCGTTCATAAATCAAATATATTCGATTCACAGAAGAAAAAAGTAGACAACATAGTAAATGTTGGTTGTTGTATTAGTTTCGCATCGAGCAAAAAAAGGAGAAGCACTCTCTTAGAACACATAATCGTTCTCAATCACTGTCGTCCAAACATTTTTCGACAAGTGACTATTATCATTTCGAAGCTTATTTAGGCACAATCTCTCTATCTCTCTCAACAGTTGCTTAGAAAACAAAATACAAAACGCTTGTTTCATTAAACATTAATCAAACAAAATATATACGACGAGAATGAAAATAAAAAGGATAAAAATTGAGAAGGCTTGCAATTGAAATTAATTAAGTGAATATATATTTTTCTTACTTCGAGCGCAAAGCTTAATCGCCTAAAAGCAATTTACAATCATAAAAGTCAATTGAAGTTTTAATGCATTTATTGCGTACAAAACAGTTCGCGTTGCGTTTTGCTTCTGAAGATGTGTGTTCGAAAAAAATTTGCGACAAAATTAGGGCTCTAACAGGAAAGTGGCTCATTTTTAATTTTAACACTCGAATACATTCATTACAGCGCTCGTTCTCGTTTTTCCTCCTTTGCGACGCGAGAAATTTCAAAGCCGCACTAAGCAAATAATTTATGCGTCGTCGCCGCTGAGAACGGGCAAAATCATTTCAACAGACTGCAGTCAGGCACATCGGTCAAAAAAAGCAAAGCAAATGTGCAACGACAGAGTGTCAACAGCATGTTAAACATTGCGCTGATTTAAAAAAAACTTTTTGAAAACGTTGCATTTTATTCAGAAGTCATTTTTTATTTTTAACATCGATAAACATTTTACATTAGATAAACGAAAAAAGCGTGCGATATGAAGCTTTCTTGCGCGCCGTTACTCTTCCGAACTTTTTTCGCACGTATCGAAGCGTTTAATCATCTAGCTTAGCTCTTTTAAAACCGAATAAATTTATTGCTAAATTAGAAGTTTAATTTTACAAATGCATGTTTGTGAAAATCTAATCCATCTTTTTATCTCACCAATTTCGATATTGTAAGCGAAGCAATGAAAAAGACTGATGATTTAAGCATATCTGTGTTCATGGCACAATGATTACAATTTGTTCTGTTAAAAAACAAACAAAAAGGGGCAAAATATCGAAGAATAAAGCTCAACAACGAATGCAAGAAAGTCGGTGTGAATTGAAGCGTTTAGTGACAATAAGCTGTTTATGATTTGGCGTGAAGTGTGGAACACATATAAACTCATTAAATAGCTTATCGTGTCTAATTTTTGTTAAAGCTTCTTCGAACTTCGCACAAAAGAAGCGATTAATTAACGCTCGTTTTTGTGCGATGTCCGAAAAACAAACGCGCTACGTAATGAAAAAACTTACGCACTCAATTCGATAGCGTTTTCTAATGTAATCGAAGAGTAAAATACGATACATTCAATCATTCTCGCAAATGCTCGCAATCACAGCAAAACGATTGCCACTCAGGAAATTACCCACTATTGCATTGGACTTGTGTGTGTGTATGCGTTAGAACTCTGCACACACTCTTTATTTCTCGGTTTCAAGCAAGAAAAAAGTGTTCGGATCCATTTCGCCAAATTAAGCTTCTTATGGTTCGAGTCTCGACCATTTTCATCAATCTTCAATTGCCGCTTTACACACAAAATGCATGTTAGTTTCATATGCACGAAAAAAATTAAAGGCGAATTACAAGTTTTTTTAGTTTAATGCATTTAAATTACCTTATTCACAACATCTCTTCTAATATTAAATTTTTAAATTGTTTTAGATATATTTTTATTTAGCTATTTCTTTAGAAATCAATTTAAAAACTCTTTTCTCATTCAAATACAATGAAAAAAAAATATATATATAAAAGTGCTTTTGTAAATTAAAACAAAATCAATATTAGAACAGCATATAAGCTTTTGAAGTCTCTCTATTTTCGTGCCTTTCAAAATCAAACAAAGCTTCGATTAAATGCGATCATGTGCGTGTGCAGCAAAAACAGTGCACGAAACGCTCGATTTAATGAAGGATCAATGTTTTGTCACAAAGTTTTGCGAACAACACACAAAAACTTTTCAACATCAATTTCAATCTACCTGTAATTGTCTTTAGCTTTTCTTTTCACTTGTTTTGTTTCATTACTCTATTCATTTAATCGAAAAGTAAACAGAGATCTATGCAAATAATTTTACTGAAATTTTGTTTTTTACACTCCTCAAATATTGCAAACTATTGGCGTAAAAATTTTTGATTTATATGTCTATTTTAACTGCGTTTTCATCTGTTCAACAATGCCTAATTTATCGAAGTATTAATTTAAAAATATATTTTAAGAAATTTTAAAGATAAGTTTATCCAAAACTAATCAGCGATTCTCTCTTTGTTCTGGGGCTTTTAACAGACGAAGAGCTTTGATAATTTTCAATCAATTATTGAAGCTTTTTGTCATTATTGGCTATTAAATAACATAATATTAGCTATTAAATAGTTAACATTTGTTGGATTCTTGAATACTGAACATCGAAACAGTCATTTTTTCATTTAATATCTAAATTTGGCTGCTTTTTAACATCTTTATATCTTTTTTTGTGGATCGAATGTGTAAAAATCTTTTGCTATTAAACATTTCTACAAACTCGTTAAATTCTTTTTTTTTAACAAGAAAATCGCAATGAAAAAACAAATTACAAAACATATTGAGCTTTTAAGATACTGTTAATTACGTATTAATATTTTCTAAAAAATATTTTAAAATAATGAAAAAAGCTACATTGGGATGAAAAATCTGAGTGACTAACCAAAACATAAGTTGGTTAAAGTAAGACTCAAGTACTTTTTATGTTCTTAACTTCTTACCGAATTTAGAACAGCTTTTCTTGATTTTACAAGCAATATCAATAAATAATGAAGTGCTATTTACCAACTGATTCTATTTTTAGTTGAGAGTGAACCACAAAGTTAACAGCGTCTTTACGAGGATTTTTTATCTTTTTGTCTTCTTATATGGAGCACCGAAAAAATTAAGAATATTGGGCTATCTTAAATCTTTTCTTTTTCTATCTAATACAAATAATTTATGCATAAAAACTAAATAATTTTTTTGTTGATATCAATTTATTCAATAAAGATAAACAAATTACTTTTTTGAATTTCGTAAAACTTTATGGAAAATTACAAAGTTGGAAATTATGTACAAGGAATAACCTTTTGTTTGTTAGGATAAAAAAATAAGTAGGCCTTTCTAAGCTTCTTATAAATCCAAATTGCTTTTTTTGCATGACAAATTCTACTTAAACGAGGACTTTAAGAAATAAATTCTGCCTAAATCTTTAATTCTTTTGTCGCTTTTTTTGAAAAATTTTATTCTGGCTTTGTTTCATCCTTCGGTACAAAACCATCATTAGTTGTTTAGTGTTCGGTTTTTTGCGAATTTGGTTTAAGCTTTAAGTTTTTTTTTGTTTTGATCACTAACATTGTTCGTTCAAAAGAATGAATTAGGCAAAAAGTAGATATGCGCAGAAATTTTAACACGTATGAATAAGAATCTTAGAAAAAACAAAATTGCAAACCATATTGAGCTTAAAGATAATTCATAAAAAAACGAGAGTCAATGAGGCAAGAACCCATGAAAAGTTAATGATGAATATTTTTTGATAAATTTTTAGATTTTTAATCTTTGAATCGATATTTAATTTAAAAAAAAGTATACTAAATTTTTTCTTCCTAAAAAATTTTTGTAAAACTTTCAAATTCGTATTTAAAACGAGTGAAAAAGATAATTTAAAATTAATCCTCATACAAAAGTTTTAACTGAGAAAGTTTTTATAAACCTGATCAATAGCAGCGATTGAATTTTTTCAAGAAAAAATGTGAACGCCCCAAAATAATCAATCATTTTTAAGCGAAGCGAAATCGTAATCATTGCAATGAAGCGTAAAATACGATATTATCAATCTCGCCATTAAATTTAGTGATGGCTTTCATTATTAAATGATTCAATTATTATAATATCAAGATTAATGTTTAAAATTATCGCTGAGGTGCGAAATCATAATAATTTATAACTTCATTTATAGCTTTTTTCGCTTATGACAAAATTATTCAAGTATAAGAAACCCATTAAGTCGGTCATTAAAAATGGGATTTGCCAAGATAACAGCTACTTTATTCGCTCGTTGTTTATGTGATCATTTCGTAAATGCGTAAAGTTTTCAATTGAATATCTAATTTTGAAAATAAGCTTATCAAAATTCAAAATATAAGTTTTTAAATTAAGCGATGAAATCTCGTTTAAAATTCTAAATCAAGTTTTAAATTCATCGCGGTTAAAATAAAAAATTTTGTTCCTATAAATATTCTCTTAGATTTTCTTCACCTGAACTTTCGCTTGAAAATGAATTTTTGTTTTTAGTTTTTTGTGCTAAAAGTAGGCAAAAGTCTTTGAAGTTTTTTACTTTTAAAAAACAAATTTAAAATGAAATTATTCAATCAAAATAAACAATTTCTACTAACTTTTAAATGACTATTACGCAAATAATGTTGAAAATGCATTTGTATAAAATATGCATTTAATTTTCTATTAAACAAATACAAAAATTTTGTTTATCAAATTTAGGTAGAAGTGCATCGCTTTTAATAAAACTCATCGTCACCGACAATTTGAAACCTATCCAAACATTACTTGCATAAAGCGTCAATTGAGGTCAGACGCTTGCAGAATTCATTTTAAAATTAATTGAATCTCAAACTAAATGCTTATTTTCATTCTGCCATTGTTTTCACCAGAAACTGTTGAGATTGTTTTGTTGAAATGTAAGATATTCTCTAAAAAAATTTGTATATTTAAAAAATTTGTATATTTGAAAAAATGTTAAAAAATTTTAGTTTTAAAACAATGTAATTGTAATTTAAAATAGAAAATTAAAACTAAGCATCCCTTTTGAGAAGCTAAATTGAAATTTTAGCATGTTATTCAACGAACTTTTAAATAATATACAAATAAATTTGAAGGGAAAGATATGAAATCCTTTTAAAATTTGTTTAAATTTAGGGAAAAGCTATAAAGAGTAAATATGAGTTTCTGAATGAAGCTTATGAAAAATCCATTCCGAAGATATCTCTATTTTGCAACCAGTAATTTTTTTCAAACAACATAAATTACTTTTTTAAAATAAATATTCATTCATATCTAATTTTTTGATTTTTGTGCAAATTCTGTTTGCAAAGGCATTATTTCGCAAATCTATGTAACTTCATTTCCTGCAAAACACATTTTTCTGTATTGAAATTTTTTATTAAATCTTTGAAACTTTGGTAATAAAGCAAAATTTTCATGATTTTTATGGTTCATTCGAAAAATTTTTATTTATTATTAAGAATGCTTTTTTTGACAGATGAAAATAATAGCTTCATTCAATTACTTTAATTAATCTAGTTACAATTTATTTTCACAAATGCAAAAAGACAAAGGAAATCTCATTTTGCTTTTGTAAATCAGTGCAATTTAAAATGATCGATTAAAGCGTGTGTTAATGATAAAGGACGTTCAACGAACGACTAAAATTGACAATAAGGTGGCTAACGATGAATTCAAGCGAAAAATTTTCTGCTACAATCAAATCTTTTATAAAATCGCAAATTTAAAACATTGAAACAAAACTAAAACTAATATTTTATATCTGTGGGCTTAAATTAAACATTTCATAAATATTTTAATATCGACCTTTGCTTTAGCTTGTATTTCTCAATTTTCTGTACAAAGATGTAATTGTCAACGATGTCAATTGTAGACCTCTTGAGGCGATGTTACTCGTTAGCTGAACGCGCTTTGTTATTAGTTAAAAAGTTTGACTCAAAAAGATAATAAGAACGAAAAAATTCAAAATTTTAAAAAACTTAAAAAATTAATCTATGTCTTCTTGAGATTCAAATAATTTACTCGAATTTTAATATTTTACAATGCGATAAATTGATTAAATGAACGAGTGTAAAACAATATTTAAAGCAATCAACAATCAAGGATCGAATATCTTATCTGATTTTTTGAGAAAGAAAATTGTAATAGACATACCTGTGCTAGTTTACAGCAAAGAATAAATATTCCAATGCACAAAACTTGATATTTTAAGAACACTTTATTTGTAAATGGTGTTAAAATAAATAAATAAAATGTATGAAACTTTACCTCATGATTTAAAATTTTGTTATAACTTCGGACAGTTTTATCAACGTTTAAATATGTATTTGTAACTTTTATACTTTAATAATTTCAAATTTATTTTATGACACAGGGCTTTTTGGAAGATAAACTATGGCTTAAAAAAGATTCTGTTTAAATAAAGTTTTACATTTACATTCGCATTTAATTTATTAAGCTAAAAGTTTTAAAAATGATGTTAAATGTGAAATTATTTGATTTTACTCAATCGTTTAATCATTTAAAATTTTAGCTAAAAAATTTGGTTTAACATATTAGCTATTTTCTCATACATCATGATCGATAAGCTTAGCATTTCAAAGATTTAGAAAACCATTTTGCCGTAAATCATAAATTGATCTCTTGAAACTCATCGATCGTCGTGTCGTTGAGTAGACACAAGATTAATTTCGGAAAATTTTTTGATTTTTACTTTCTTGGCGTTAAATTTTCAAACTCGTCTGAGCGAAGTAAGTGTACAACATGAGAAAAGATCGTCTTTTGTCCATGCTTATGGTGCAAACAGAAAAAAGAAACTTTTTGGACATTTGATACGACGAGCTTCTTACATGTTAAATGAAGGTTCTTTTGTATTCAACTAGGATCAAAATCATTGTTGTCAACAATTCTTCGAATAGATGTTGGTAACTTAGGGCGACAGCGAGAACGACAATATAATTTGATTTTCTCGCTTATCAAACTCTTGTGCGAAGCAATCTCACAAATCTAAACAAGAGAATGTACGAGGCGCGATCTCAAGATTCGCCAACTCGCACAGTTTGTTAAAAATTTTATGAAGTACTTTTGTCTTGTTTGAAATCGTATCAATTCGTTTTATACACACTGCTTCACCTATAAATTATTTTGGAATTTGAAATAATTCAACTCTAAATTTCAAGATACATCATTAAATTGACACATTTGGACAGAAACAATGTACTCTTAAGCCTGATGAATATAAGCGAATACCTTCGAATAAAGAAAACATCGAAATATCAAAACGCAAAGCTGAAGAACTTTCGATATTAATCGAACAAATGGTAAGATTCATTTAGAATGTTTTTTTCGTTTATATATTAAAGAATATAAGATAAATATTTTTTAATTACTTGACTTTCCATTAAACAAAAGCTCGATTTGTTTTCTTTCTTTAATTATTTTGATAAAAACGGCCGTTAATAATAATAAAATTAATGAATGCTCAGTGTGATTTCAAGCAAATGCTTGTATTCGCGAAGACGCAATTTCTCACGCATTCTTCTATTCTTTCAATGACAATTTTAATTAATAAAATTGTGTGCATTTCGCGAAAAAATGCTATGCAGCCCATTCATTATTCATGATTCATTGTATTGTGAAACTTTTTTTGGGGTCTGATTGCAGCGAGAAATGACGTATTTTCTTTTCGTTTCTTCGGCGCGTTCGTTCATTACTTTCATTACTTCAAATAATACATTATACTCTCCGTTTCATTCACTTCGTATAAGAATTCAATCTATTTTAATCGTGTGCACATACCACTGCTATATAGAACGTATCATTACCATTATCAACTGAGGCAAAAGAGAGCTTAACTATCGCTTTTCAGCTTTTTTTTTTTAAATAAATCGATTAAACAAGAATTTTACTAATTTTTTCAATCATGTCCATCGAACAAAGTAATGAATTTTATTGAATAAATTTCATACAACAAAATTAATTTTCCACTTTTTCAGAAAATGAATAATTCATATTTATAAATTTCAGAAAAATTTTAAGTTTCTTTTGATTAGATTTCAAAATTTTAAAATTCATGAGTTTCTTTTTCCTTCGAAGATAGCAAAAAGCTCTTTGAATCGAGTTTAAATTTAGTTTGAGATATAAAATGTTCATTCTTTGAGTAAATTTTATGATCACAAGAAATAACCGAATCTGATATCTAAAGTTACATCTGAATTTTATCGGTAGTTGCAATTGAAAAATGTATTTTCGCAAAAAATATGTTTGATCAATGTCGAAAATATGTTGAGGAAAAAATAAACGAAATGATTGAAGAACTTGATCCTATCAATAGAATAAAATGAGAATTCTTTTTGATGAAAAAGTTATTGATATCTTGTTTGATATTCACAAGTCAATAAAAATTTATAGCATTCTATGTTAAAATAAGACAATTTGAAATATTTTATTTTGTCAATATTTACGACTTTTGTAGAGAAAATATTTTTAAAAATTTTTTTCTTTGATTTTGATAAATATATGAGGAAGAGAAGTTATACATTTATTTATGTAATATTAACTTTATACAATGAATTCTTTTATAAATGATATTTGAGAATTTTTTT
>NCKU01001741.1:0-23296 GCA_003675995.1 Dinothrombium tinctorium
CAAAACAAAACAAAACAAAAAAATGTGAACGCGCTTAAACTGACAACGTTCGACTGCGAATGAACTAAAGCACTTTAAATGTTTTCAGGTGAGGAGCACGTGTATTAGTGAATGTACTTTTGGATCGGGAAGTTTCCACACCGAATGAAGGAATATAAATGGCTCGTTTGCTTGTTTTGGAACTGTTCACTTTCATCAAACGCTGTCCAGCAGTATTTTGAAAATTTTCACGAATAGCGAAATGCATTTGCTATTAAATTATTGCTCAATCGGTTTTCATTGTTCATTATGTGACGTTAATTTAAAACTCTACTTACGGTATCAGAATGCTATTCGATCACAATGCGCTCATAAGTAATTTGAGTTTAAAATTGAACATTTTGCGAGTGAAAAATGAAAAGCGAAATCGTGAACCATGATTTCAGTTTTCATGGCGCAGTTTCATGGCGCGATCGATGCTAAAAGCTGAAACTGAGTCAATTTTGAATTGTGGACGTAATCAAATGTGAATACAACGTTGCTTTGAACAACGGTTCGAAACTATTTTCGAAAATAAAGATTTGAAAACAGAAAAATACAATTTTCACTGCTTTTCAAAACAATCGTTCGTATTCGCAAATGTAACGAACGGCGGCGGCGGCGGCGTTCGATTGAGCGCAGCCGTTCGCGATTTTCGACTGCGACTTGTATTTTTCTCGAAATTTATTTGCATTTTGTTTGGAAAGTGTTTGAAATTTATTTGTGCCGCAATCAATGCTCGTGATAGCAATGAAACGTTTAATTATAAATAATCAAACTTTAATCATATTCAATTTATGTTAAGATCGTATCATTCTCAACCGGTCCTCGGTAGTATAGTGGTTAGTATTCCCGCCTGTCACGCGGGCGACCGGGGTTCGATTCCCCGCCGGGGAGTTTGTATTTTTGCAATGTTTACTTTTTCAATCCATTTGTTCGCATTATATACGCAAACACATGTGAATACACTTGTTTTGAATTGAAATAACCAAAAGATAATAATTTGTTGACACATAAATTCGGTGCTTGGTTTAACTAGAAAAACTTTTTTATCTTTTGTCTCGTTTCTCTGAATTTTATATTTTAATAAATCTCATTTCTGACATAAAAGCTATTGAAAAGTTTGTTAAAAGTTGGCGAACTTATTTATGAAAAGTGTTGAGAGTAATTTGTTAATTATGCTGGCGAGTATTTGTAATAAATTTAAGTAGGCGTCAAAATGTGTTAGCAAACAAATTGTCGAACACGAGCATTGTTGCTGCATTAACAATGAATAATATTTACGCGATTATATTTTCTCTGCATTTGGTGTCCACATTTTCGCGAATATCAAAAGGCGAGTACAATCCGGTTGCATTCTTCAACCGCTACAATGTCAAGCACATTGTCGACGATCGCTATTTCAAGAAGCCTTATTACAACATTTTCAGGAGCGAGATCGATAAAGCGCTTTCGCCTTTGCTAAGTAAGTCTGCTTCAAATTCAGTTGGTTACAAATCGCGCAAAATTAGCGATCGTAATAATGTACAGAAGCGTCAATTAGTGAGTGAAAAGCGAAGAGACGTGATGTATTTGAGCACTGGAAATATAAAAGTATTTCGTAAGAATGGAGTACGGCGGTTACTAACAAAGAAAAGAGACATTGTTTCAGCTAAATTAATGAAACAAATTGTTGATTTTAACAGAAAACAAAGAGAAATGATAAAAGCTAAATTGAATAATCATTTGATTACATCGCGGCCGCATTCGTCTCTGGCATTCAAAACGGATTCTGTTTTTGATCAAACGAGACGTCACAATTGGTGGTTGCATAAGTGTGTTTCCATAGTTATTGCATATATGCTACCAATTGACGACTATAAGCTGTTCCTGTCACTTCTATGGAATGGATCGCCGTATGTAGCTCGACGTGGCTCGCCTCTGCCCGGTTCGAGTGAATCAAACGAGAGTGACCGAGCTTCAGCGGCGGATCAAGTGAAAAGCGATGCGTCCGTTTCCAATGCTGATCTAAAATCCTATGCACAACTTGCAGCGCTGCGCTTACACAATCTCCACCGACGAACATTCTTGGCATCGATCTTTTGCATTGTCTATACAAGTGTCGCCTGTCCTGTTCTAATAACTCTTATCCTGTGCGCAATGAAAAAACTTTATGTTTAATTTATTCAATAAACTTATCAGCTTCCAAGTTAAGCACAACTGTGAGCGAATATATATGCACAATGTTCGTTTTCATGGTTTCATGTTATTCATGTTACACCAAACAATTCGTCATGTCCACAATACTTTATTTGTCTAGCAACTGCATTCATTTCGTTGTATTCAAGTGAGCACCTATGAAGCTTCACTTCTGAAGCGCTATTGCCGGCTCGAATAGAGAAAACAAAATTAGATATTCACTATATGGCGAATGTGCTTCGTAATGTTCGCTTTCGTCTTTCGGCTTAAACTTGATAGAACATAAATATAAAGCGAAACGCTTTTGCTTCTCCTATCCTCACTTCTTTTTCATCTTGAAAATGTAATTCGCGTAAAAATTTAGCTAAACGAGTATCAATAACCCTGATCTTAAAAGGCGCTGATTAAGCGTTCTTTAGATAATTTTATCACCCCATTGTGGTAGCAATTTTTTATTTGATTCAATAAATGCGGTAAAAAATTTATTTAATTCATAACAGTTTAGATTTGTTGACAAGATTCCCTTTTTTAGACCAAAAGTAGACATCAGCACGACGGCGACTTCAATAAAAAGATTGTTAAAGCATCGGCTTACTTCATAAATAATTTAATTTTACGATAAACACTCGTTTATTCTATTTATTCGAGCAAATCACTTTTTGTGCTTCTTGATTCGTTCGAATCAAAAGTTTTCAATTCAAATGATTGCCTATAGCTAGAATAAGCTCGCATTATTTTATTTTTTGATCAAATTTGGTTACGAATGTAAGGCTTTACTCGCAATAGATGACATGATTTATCTGTGCATTTTCTCTCCACACAAGTCTTGAGCAATAAATTTCGACTTTGAATTCTACGATGAAAAAAAAGAATAAGAAAAGCTTTAAAATGAGGAAGCGCTATTCTTCCTTTTCTGACTACATGGCTTTTGTTTAAAATTGCAATTTTTCTCAAAAAAAGTTGTAATGGGGTAGTCTGGGAAAAAACTGATGCTTAACCGACTTAGCTCTTCTCGAAGTAGTAAAAATTAAATAAATTTACTTAATCCACAAATTAAATTGAAAAAGGATAAAACATTTGCAAACTGTATAATCCAAAACAAATACATGAAAAATTTCAAAATAAAATTCAGCGCTTAATAATCAAAAATAATTACAACGCTTTAAGTCTTAAATAAGTGCTAAGTGTTCGTCTTAACGCGTCTTATTTAAGTGTTAAAAACTGACTTTAAATTGAATCAAAATTTTTCTTTGATCTCAAACGATAAAAAAGTATTTTCCTATGTTAATAGGTCAATGAATCAAAACGCAATCAATTGATAATAAATTCAATAATTTATTGCTTTTATAAAAAAAGTTTTTGCATTAAAATTTTCACGTAAAATAAGCATAAAGAAAATGTTTACATACATTTAATTTCCCATGAGCAACTGTCATATTTGGAATCAAGCAAATGGTTTTTTATGCTTAAGCGTAAAAGCGAATAATGTTGAGAGAAAATAATTTCTACTGAAATTGCAGATAAAAAGCAATCGATCAATGATAAACAAAACGAGCATCGACTTTTCATTAGAACTTCGAAATTTATATGATCAAACAATTCGATCTATTTAAAAACTAAAAAGCCATTAAGCACTAAATATTTAATCACTTGAATGGTTCATTTAAACATCATTAATTAGCTGTTTAGCGAAATATATTCGATATCAAACTTTTGTCTCAGTTTAATTAGCTCAGCATTTGCGATCATCATCGAAATGAAAAGCCTCGAAGTGGAAAGCGATTGCCATTTGCTAACGATTTCGTGTTGCAAAAATTAACGCCGCTCGCTTTAAAAAGCAATTCGAAAAGAGGGTGGAAACTGTAATTTAGCGAATCGATGCAAGTGTCAAGCGAACACGTTATTCACTTTGAAATTTGTGGCCACTTTCTTGTGAGACTAAAAATGCGACCTTCGGAAGGCAAAATGGATTCGCGTTTTCGAGAGACGCTTTGTCGAAACGAGGTGAAGGTCTCATTTTGTTTTCCGGAACTCAGTTCTTTGTTCCTTGAATTTTTCGCGCACATTCGATTTTTTTCCACAATCACGAAAGAGAAAGAAATATAATGAGCATCAACTATGATGCTTTCATTAATCGCTTCGAGATGAACAATAATGCGATTAAAATTTTGCAGAATGAAGAGACGCTTCAAAACTTACTTGGTATTAAATGTTGTTTAGTGTTTCAATGTTTAGCAGCTCAAAATATTATACAACGCCGAATTAGATTATTTATTATTAATTTTTTGTTTCAAATTTTTCGTTAGACTTTGTTTTAAATAGCGACAATTATTTTTAGTTTATGTTCACTCATTTTGTGCTCTTGAGTTAACTTCGTGTGTGAGCGGAGGAGAAAAATTGTAAATTTTACTTAAATTAATTGTTGAACAAAGCAAATTTTCAAGCAATTGAATTCAAACACAACACATTTATAATTTTACTTGTGTAGGCGAAAAGGATGCGCCAATTCATTAAGCGTCGCTGTGCTTTCGAAGCAGAAAATTTGAAAGTTTTATACATTGTTCTGAGTTTTACAATGAAGCCGTTCAATTGCGTAATCTTTTTACATTCTATCTTGCAATAACGATTCTACATTGCTCAACATTCGCGAAGAGTTTGATCTGAGCGCGCAGCGAAGAGCTCGCAACAAAATGGATGCATTTTCGGCGCAAACACTGCTTTACTTAGTTTTATGTCGCTGAAAATGTGGGTCAAGGAAAAGGTGATGCGGAGTCGGCTTCGTTCGAGCCTCTTTGTCAATTCTAAAGATGATAGTTCGCAATTTTAAGCATTTTTCATTGCGAAATTTTATTTTTTTAAAAGCTTTTTTCTGAGATCTCTTCGCTGACGATATCGAATTGCAAGCACTTTGAAGAAAAAGATCGATAGTCGTGAGTTTTTGTTGCTATAAGCACTCTACGTTTGCGAATAATCGATTGAAGCGATGTATTTTTAGCAATTAATAAGTTTTCTTTTCGCTCCGAGTTTGCCAATGCAGACGGCTGCTTTATAAATTTGGCTTTGTTATGATTCTCGCGAGACAAAAGAAAAATCAATCGCAAAAAACCAAAATCAGAATCATTTGAAATTGTTTTTCGCTCAAGCTGAATAATGATCGCAGAAAATCATCGAGATTGAAAAACGAGTGTGAAAACGAATTCGAAGAAGCCGAGCAAAATTCCCTAATTTCACAATGTTGTACCAATGTTTTCTTCTTTTTTTTTACAAACCACTTACACACTGCCTCACATCTATAATGGGCTAGTTATCTGCTCACGAAAAAACCAGAAGTCTGCGGAGAATTCGGGAAAGAAGAGGACATAGGAAGCAAAGGGAAGCTCACAACACTCGCCGTTTGTTTGCGCCCCACATTCTCTACGTCCCTCTAGCCTTTTCACGAGCTGGTAACTCGCACACTATACATCAAGCGCAATTACATCGAAACAAAACGAATTGCGCTCCAGTCAGAAGCAGCTGGAAAAACTTCACGTGATATCAGTAAACGAATGAAGCGAGTACAGTTACAAGGTTTAAAATTATCGCAGCAAAGAGGCGTTCTTATCGTCCCTTTGTTTTCATTGTCTTCACTTAAAGCAGCTCTCGTATTTTTACATAATTTTCATTCTCAGTGTTAATGCTTTGAGCTCAAAAAAAGCAGCGAACTTGAATAAATGGCGCTGACTCGAACAAGTGCAACATTGGAAAGGAAATATCTCGAGGAAAAAGAAAAATTCGCGAGTGCGAAAATTGTCTGCGATGATGTTCGAGCAGCAACCAGCAACTTCAGACATCTTAATGTTTAGATTTTATTTTCGGATAAGACAAGAATACGCTCATTTATAACGCGAGTTTAAAGTGAGAAATTCAAGCTATGCAAATGATGATTGAAAAAACATTTTGTGTATACGTTGCGAGCAGTTTGTTGCTCGCTAATTTTTTCGCTTATAAATGAATGTGCATTGAAAAGCTTCTACGAAGCTAATCAATAGATTAAAAGCTTAAACGCAGCCTTGAATTTCAAACTTCGCTCGAATTGAACGCAAACAAATAAAAGTTCATGAGTATTGAACCGAGAGTTGAAAGCAAAACAAAATTCGAGGCAACTGATCGATCGCCGAAGTGTTTTGTGTAAACAAGAAAAAAATGGCCAAAAAGGAGTCGAGAGAAGCGCGGCTTATGTGCGAAATCGCCGGTAAGCGAGCAAGTGAAAGCGGGCCAATTCGCGGTGAAATTGAGAGGAGCGCAAACAAACAAGAAAACACAAGCGAAATTAGCTGAATATTTTGAAAAGGTTCACTGTATTTTCGGAGAAATCGGATATAAATAGAATATTCAAAGTTCGCTCGATTACAAAAGCGTTGGCAACTGTTTTTTTCCGCCGGTCGCTCATCGCGTGTTGGTACACAGCGCGCAGAGCGAGCGAATTTCGAGCGATGCTTCGACGAACTCAGTTTTCAGAATTCGCCTTGAAAACGGTAAATGGACGCGAGAATCGATCGCAGAGCGCGCAAAAAACGGGACTCTGTGGATGCAAAAAGCGGCGATCGATAGAACTTTGGTTCGCTGTCCTTTTCACGAATCCAAGGACATGCTGAGAAATGTCTTTTAAGGGGCACGCGCCATGCGTTGCTTTCTTCGCTTTTCGCGATCACAACTCGAGTTCAATGCATTCGCTCTCTGCGAAACTTCAGTGTAAGCATTCGCGAACTGCTCTCCTTTCTCAACTCTCTTATTTTTAAATTAAACACCGCTAATTCATTTGTATCTGCTCTCTGCTCAATACTGAGGTAACTCTTCCTCTCCTCTCTCACAGTGTCTAACTCATTTGCCGCATTTCTCCACTCAGCTTCTGCTCTTGAAGCCATTCGAACGTCACAGATACCGGCACGGTTCTATAGGCATTCATTGGCTAACTGCTGCTTGCATCTCACTCGATCGCAAACACAAGGAGCGTGAAAGGTATTGTAGTGTCGTTGATTTATTTGATACGCGATTTTCAGCTGCAATAATGCGAGCAAAGCGGTTAGAATTGTGCTGAGCAAAGCGGCAGAATTGTTTTCATCAGATGTTGCGGAGTAATCGACATTCGATCATTGTTCTTTCGCATTTTTTTGTGTGCTTTATTTGAATATTGGTTTCGCATCGGTTTGGCCACGATTTTATTCCTGAATATTGCACTTTGCGCTTGTTTTCTGCTTGCAGCGGCGTTTTCTCGAGGGATTGAGGCTAAAGTTACGCGTAAGTCGAAGATTAACATTGCAGCGCTGCTGTTTTTGTTTTTCTCAGCGAGAATTTTGGAAGTGAATCAAAAATTGGTTTAGTGGATTCGAAAGTGTAGCTTTTCTCTTGCGTAATTCGGTTGCCATAGCGTTTGCTGTCGGCGAATACGTGTGCGAAACCTAGTATTCCATTTACAGCATCGGTAGGGTTCAATGTCTTCAATGTTAGTCTGAAGACCTACACATAGAAGCGGAGAGATGCGCCTCCTGCTCTATGTGTGTGTGTGTACAGTCGAAGATCTAGTTTATGGATGCCTTCGCTTTGGATGCTAACCTTGAGTTTGTTCAAACTCTTCGCTGCGAATATTGATCTTCCATCTCTTGTTCTCGCTCTCTCCTCTCTTCTATATTTAATTCGTTCGTCAAACTATTGTTTGAATTACCATTAATATCGATTTGTATCTGCGAAGCGAAATACAGTGAAGGCAAAAACAAACAATTCATTGCCGGCTTTTAGTGTCAACGGTTTGCATTCGAATCTAATCTAACGACAAGGTTACGCTCCAATTTTCAGTGCTCGCATCACTCGCCAATTCTTTCGGCGATCGCTTTTTTTACTCGCTACTCACCTTCCTTTTGCTTTGATTTACTTCGATGCCTTTGTTTTTGTTTTGTTTTGTTTTTTGCATTTGAAATGCTACAATTCATTGCCCACCTCCTCCTCACTCTCTTGTGCTTTTCATTCATTTCGAAAGATTTCATTTTTAAAACGCGAAATTAATTTTGTCAACGAAGATGCCATTTCAGTTTGAAAGCGAATATCTCAATGTCTCCATGCGTTTGTTTCTGTGCTCTGAATGAATGGCTCTTCTCTCTCATTGAATGTCATTTTTCGGGCTAAATAAAAGCAAAACAATGCGAAAAATTTGTAGAAAATATTGAATAAATAATGCAAAAGATTTTTGATCAAAGCAGAGAGATTTATGAAAACTGCTTTTTGCGCGAAATTTTAACATAATTCAACCAAAATTCACTCAATAGTTTTGAAAAATATTTTTACAATCCAAGTCCAAATTTTGGCTGTGATTTCGTAAGTAAATGTGATTGCAAATTAAAAATTGTTTTGATTGCTTATGCAGTGAAGCTTTTATGAATGATCTATTTCTTATTCACACTTTTTTCAGGCGTTGACCGACTTTGAGTAGACTCTCGTAAAAAATTTAACCTAAAAATATTGCCATAAAACACGAACACCATTTGTAACCAATGGTGAAAATCATTAGAGTTCATTGTTTGCATCCGAATTTTTCGTGAATACGCATGAAAATATGCATTTCGTGATTTTTGGCCATTAATTGTGAAGAGTTACATTTTTCAATTAATTGCATTTAATGTTCAACGCTGGAATCGCAGCATATTCGTCCTCACTCGAAACTCGACGATCATTTCGAACATCGCCATTTCTGATGAAATTTCGATTAAAGGAAACATTTTAGCTGCTTTTGGTTTCAAGCATTTCAAGCACTTTGCTACAATCGAGAGAAAAAAAAATTGCAGCACTGGCTTGGTCACCAAGATACAGCGCATCGAGCGCATTAAGAGCACTTATTGAAACTATCGAAATAATTAGAACCTCATTGGCTCGATTACAATACTTAAAACCAACTCACTGCTTTGCTATTGCCGTTTCATTTTTTTATGTAATAATCGCTAATCTCCGGCAAATAATCCGCATTAACTTTGCTAACGCAAGTTCTTTCGTTAAGCAACGCTGTGCCAGTACACGCACTTCGATTTCTTATGCGCAACATAAATTAGAGTTCAATTAACGAGCATTAGTTGCAAGTGAAACTCGTAATGAAATTTGATCGAAAAAATTTTGATCACTTTACATGAGCCCAAACACAATGTTTAATGAAAAAAAGTTTCATTAAATGTAGAGCCTCGGTTAATCGTGAAAATATAATTTGCTTTCGATAAGCGAATGAGCGAAAAGACTTTCGAATAGTTTTGCTTCAAAATTCTAAAATTTATCGCATTAGACGAGTTCGTGTGGCATTCAAACGTAGCCTTCGCGTTGCCATAAAAATTGACGATAAAAAAGAATGCGAGAAGTCATAATAATTTCCCATTTCAAAAGTTGCGGAAAAAAACGCGACATCGATAATCTGCGCGATTTTTCGCTTAAGTCAGCTCGAAAGCGCTTGTCTCGAATTTGACAAACATTTATTGCGTTAGTTTTAAACGCAAAGTGCGATAAAAAGTTAAATGAAGAGAGAGAGAGAGAGAGAGGTAAACGAATTGAGTTTACATTTCTAGAGGTTTGACTCTCAAACATCTAAACTCAATTCTTTCGATTATTTTCAGCTTCTTATTGCAGTAGAACTCGAAATAAATTAATCAAGAGCGTCTGCCTTTTGATAAAAAGTTTTAATTGATTCTGTAAATTAATGGCATGTCATGTAAGTACAAAGCTCGTTCTGTTTTAAAACTTGTAGCGCAAAAATTTTTATTCTTCGAAAATTCGCTTTGAAACGAGCAAACGTAAAAAATGAAAATCAGTGTCATGAACATCAGAGTTATGAGCGTTTTTATGCTCTCGCTTTGCTTGAAATAAAATTTATTACGAAATAGAAGCGAATTGAAAGCACTCAAATGCACACAAAATTCACTTCGAATTGCCGATTTGAACTTGCTGCTTAGAAAAGCTTTCGTTTAATCGCTTCTCTTAATGATTATTCGGAATTCAAGAATCACTCGTAAAAATTGTTGAGTTGACAGTATTCTCTAGTGCTGTTTAATAGAATTCGCACAAGAGGCACTGAAATTGAAATGGCTTACAGAATTTAAACGCGCATTAAACATAATCTTGCGTAAAAATATTTTTTCGCTATTTTTAATCTTTCATTTCATATTTTAGAAGAAAGTTAAAACTCTTCGAACGTCATGAACGTATTGAAAACATTTCGCTCTAATTTCCTTTAATTTATGAGTTTTTTTAAACAAACAAATCGCAAGCAAAAATAGAAATGAAAAGCGAGAAAAGCAAAATTTTGCTTGTTCACAATTTTGGGTTGCACACTTTCGCTTGTATCTCAAAATAAAAAAGAATTTTTAAATTTAAGATGCTAAAAAATGCGACTGACACCAAATTTTTTGAGACACTTCCCAAAAATTTCTCCGCCTCAAATAAATAAATGAAACTAGCAAAGCCTATTTCACTTTACTGGCTACAGAGAAACCATTTCGATTGAAGCCGAACAAACGTTTTCTAATTTTAACAGAGACAAAAAACGTTTTATAGATTTTGAATAATTTGTCATTTGTGTTTAATTGTTGAAAGACGAGAATGTTTGAAAGCGAACACTTGCGCCGAAAAATGATCATTTTCAATGTCATCTCGGAGTGAAATTTCATATTTCAAATATAATAACAGCAGTCGAATTTTAACGAGTGTAAAAGTTGCATTCTGATGTGCCGTCAAGATTCGCCGAAAATGAGTTTTTCATTTTTTTTTAAACATTTGAATTTTTCGTCGGTAAATAAAAGAAAATATGGCAGCTAAACTGCGCGTTTGCGGATCGATGAAAATGATCTGACGCTTCTTTTTGTTCTTTGCTTTTTTGCACCTTGAACATTTGATACGCTCGAAGCAATAGCGAAGTAATAAAGCGACCATCGACTCAATTATTGCAAATTAATCGAGAAGCAGCAATCTTGGCTAATTATGACATAAAATCGCTCGATTTTGTCCGGAAAAATTGCGAAGAAAAAACGAGTGCGAGACATTTTATTGAAATTTTTTTCGCGCTCAATTTCTCTTAACGATCGTTGAGATTTTATTTGCCTAACAGGTCGCTTGACGCGTGCTGAAAACGCATTTTTAGTCGCTTCTTTTCGCATTTCGATCGCGCGCTTAATAAAATTAACGATCAAGCCAAAAGAGGAATTTAACCTAACGAGTTCGAATAATAAAAAATAACGAGAACATTCTAGAAACGAATAGACGCTTGCATTTATCATGTTTGATTTAAAATTTTATTGCATTCGAAATTGTCGCGAGCAGTTTGAAGCAAATAAATTCGTTATTCAGCTCTCTAAAAAACATAAAAAAATCAAACTTTTTCGCATTTGTCAAAATTATGCATTAAAAAGCTTTCTTTTGTAGTAAAAATTGCGAAACTATTGTTCAATGTAAGAATTTATTTGAAACTTGTGACAGTTAATCGATCTATTCGTTCGATGAATTATGTAAAACTTTCATTTTTCGTGCATTTAAAGAATTGTAGAATGTGTTAGAGCGAATGCTGTGGTTAAAAGTTTAGACGTGTTCTAGATAGTTGTTCTGTTTCATTAATTTGATCAAGCAAAAATAATTTTTAAAACGAAAACATTGTACAGTACAGCAGTAAAAAATAAAAAAAAAAAACAATTTCAAAATTTAATTTATTTTGAATCCTCTTCTACGCTCTTTCAATTTTTGTTTCAGTTTGAATATTGTACACTCGTGGCCACATTAGTTTGCTACCATTTCCATTTACAACTTGAATTTTTGATGGATAAGATAACGTATTAATGTGGTCGCAAGTGTATTATGGTTTTCGAAAAACAATCATCAAGTGTATTGCTCCAAATTTAGCATCAGATGAGTCCGCTTTTTTCGCTTCGTGAAACTGTAAGACCATTTTACAATAATGTGCGAGCGCTTACCTCTTTCTTTCTCACTCTCACGCGGTTATCCACAATAGGAAATATAAATTAACCCGTGACCCTAAACTTGCAAATCTCGATGCGCTTATTTCACAATGATATCGCATTCAAATGAATCTCAAATTAGCGCTTTAAATGATACAAATTATTGCAGGTACTCAAATTTCCATTACACGCAAAAAGAACAAAAAATTGAATTTTCAGAACAATTTTTGCGATGCTCTATTTTCAGTCGTGAAACTTCGAAGTTTATCTCTTTAATGTTTTGCTAATAAAATAATTAAGAAAGAAATCATTACGGCTTTCAATGGGATAAGTAATTTAATTTTTTTGTGTTGGGCAAAAAATTCAATTACTTCCACCGCTTTGCCCGCTTTTGAGACACGAGTGGTGTGCAAATGACATGTTTTGGCTGCTACTGGACATTGTTTGAAGAAAGATTTTAATGATGCAAAACGCTTTTCGCTTTGCTGTGTTTAGAGGTCAGGAAAGCGGTGAATGATAAATCATTTCACATTAATAATCTACAATGCGGTCAGATTAAGCGATTCGCAATGTGTGTGTTTGTGTGGTGAACACCTTTCATTAAATTTGTCTGCCGCTTAAATGAATATCCAGCCTTTCGAACCTCAGCCTTTCTTTCGGATGAAATTTCGCATTTTTTTTCCTCCGCACTCTTTAATCATTCAGAATCAATGAAAAGCATCAATTTTTTTGTTTCCTGCGCTTATCAAAAATGGGCTCATCTTTCATCGCACGTAATGACGCTTTGTCAGCGCGCAAAAGAAAGTAGCAGATTTAAAATTGATGAACGCCTATCTCGTTCAATCCTGGCCACGCGAGTCGAGTTTAATGCGTTTTTTTTATCATTGCAATGTCGGTAATCAAATGATCGCATTTCGTTTAAATATTGTAGCGAAAAAAAGTTGTGCGCTAATTTTAATGTTCGACTATCTTCGCCGTTTTTTTTCGCTTTTACTTGTGAAAATAATCTCTGATTTCGCGACGAAATAAGTGAACCCGAATTCGAATCTAGTCGACGTTAACCAGGCTGAACTGTCACATAGAGCAAAGTCTCTAAAGGAATTGCGTTTTTCCGATGAAAACAAGAGTTTCGCTCGAGTTGCGTGCAAGATTTTCATTGGATTAGCAGAATCCATGTATTTCGTTAATCATTTTACACAAGCTTACGCACTTGTACATTTATGTGCGAGTCAAATTTATGCGAACGGATTTTATATTTTCAAAATTAAAGCTCTACGAGTGAAATCGAAGTAAAAGTTTTCACTTTCGAAAGGAAATTCGATTTTATTATTTCCATCGCTTAGGAAACATGTCACGAAGCTTTTATTTGAATTTAAATTTTTAAATTGATTACAAAAAAAATTCATGAAAATTTTAGTGGTAAACCTTGCGTAATGGTGAAACCCTTAGCGATTTACTTACCTTTTACAAGCTTAAAAAATCTTAACGTTTATCGCAGTTTACATAGACAGCGAGTATCTTTCGTAAGCGAAATATTTTGAAAAGCAAATTTAATGCTTTCGCAGATATGTTCGCGAGCGAAAATCGAGGTTAACTCGGCGAAAATCTTCATCTCAAATTTCGATAAGAATTTATGGCTTAACGTAGTTCATTAAAATATCTTTTCTCTTGATCTCGAAGCGAGCGTTTGTCATTAATGCGTCCATCGATTTTCGCTTTGCTGCGATTTTATTCATCGTCGTCGTATTCGAAAAATGAGATTCAGTGAAAAACGCTCGCAGGGTTTAACATACTTTTCTAGCGTACGCACTTCACATGTGCGAAATTATTTAACAATGTTCAACCTTGAAAAGCAACGTTGATTAATCGCTTTGGTTAAGTAAGTCGCTAAGAAATTTCTTCTTTTCTTAACCTAATTGCCGCGAAAAGCGTTTGTTTGAATTTTCGAAGCGAGAAAGAAAGTTTAAAATTTGTGTCGAAAACAGAGAGCTTTAGCAACTTTTTTCCATCGCAAATGATCGAGTGAAATTACATTGCCACGTTTCATTATTCGAAAAATTAATTAAATGCGAAAATTTTTTAATTCAATAAAAATTAGTAAAAACCGCGCTTTACTATAAGCGAGATTCAAATTGAAAGATTAATTTAAGCGAATTGATTTATTAGCAGCGAGAATTTCTCGCAAATTATTCTCTGCAATGATAAATGAGCTTAATCAGAACAAATGCGTACGATTATTCCTTTTCGCCTTGAATAGAGCGCAATAATGAGCCGAACTTCATTATCATCAATCATCGATCGAATTTGAATACTTCGCCTTGTCATAAGTGCGCTCTCGCTAATTCACTTTCATAAATTTCAATTTGCAATCTTAACGAGATGATTGCTTAAAAGGCGTACGATAAGTGACTTATTCAGCTGCGTTTTCTTTTCTTTTGCTCCTTTGAAAGCCATCGTTTCAAAATTTAAATAACAAGCGCTGCTCGCTTCAGTTAATTACTTGGAAACGATTTCGTCGCTTTTTTTACTTTCTGCAAAAGTTTATTGTGAAAAGTGAAATGCGAAAAAAATTTCGTAACAGTGATCCATGAAGGAATGTTGTCGATCGCATGAAAGGACGCGAATAGGTGGCTTCTGGTTGCTCTAAGTTTTGTTCTGCTTTTTTTCGCGTATCTGGTGCATTGAAACACTTTTTTCTGAACGCAAATTGAGCCTTGACCTCGTTTCACACTTATGGATTCGTTCTCCGATTTGTTTATTCGCTTCAGTTCGCGTACGACTCTCATTTACTCGCCCTCTTCATCTTCATCCCGCATCCTCACTTCGTGTCGACTTGCCCACATTCGTTATGTTTGTAATCATCGCGTTTTTGCGGATTCGTTCGGTTGAAGTGATGCGAACGAATCGAAACTCGATCGAAGCGAAGATGTTGCGAGCAGAAACGAGCAAAAAAATGGTTTGGCGCGAGTTCGGCGAGCGGTAATCAAGAAAAGCTCGAGTAATTGGCTGCATTTTATGCGTGTAACTGGAAACCGAAAAGCAAATAGCTTTTATTTAAATTGCATTACCCAATCGAATGGCTTAAGTTTCCTTGCTCATTCCATTAAATTGCACTCAGTTTCGCGAATGCATTTCGAGTTTTTGTACATTCGCGAATCACGCTAAAATGTCATTCGAACATCGTGTTCGCAAATGCACGACGACGGCGAAGAGTATTCTGCAAACATCGTTCGCTTAGAGCGATTCGCTTTCAAACTATCAAATTTTAATTAATTCAAATTGAGGGAAAATCATTTTCAATATTTAATGTAAACAATCAATTTAACTACCAAGTACTTTTCGCAAAAAAACTTAGTGCTTACAATGTTTCAATTTTTAAGTAACGAGCTGACAATTCAAGGCGAGTAGCGTTGTCATACGCTCAAGTGTAATCGAAATCATTTTTCCTCAATCAAAAATCGTGTTGAAATTTGAAAAAGCGGCGTTTTAGTCGAGTGCTGAACACGTTGCTTTTGAATGAATCCTCGTGCTTGAAACACGAAAAAGTGAAACAAAATTTGCAAAGCAGAATTTAAAATAGAAGAATTCCAAAATAGTAATCAGATGCAAGCGCAATCACGCCTACGCGAATTTCTTCTCCGAAATGTTTTTCATCTTTGATATTCGCTTCGCTTTCTTTTTTTATTCGCGAGTTGAGAAACAATCGAAAATGGCCGCAAATTTGAGGTGAGAATCGTACCTTTATTCATATTTAATGTATAACACACAAAGCTCGTCATTTGTTCAGTTCGTGTTTGCTTTTTTTTGACGAGAAGCGAGCGAAGCAGAAACTATGAATGCGAATTCAGAGCATCGCGCAAAGCTTGCGCGTATATCAATTTTACATTGAAATTGGTGTCCGCTGCGTTCGCGAAGAATAATGCAGAAAGAAGAAAGTATTTCAGTTGAGAAATAATCGGCAAAAAAAAGGTTCGGAATACAATAAGAAAGCCACACCCAATTCATATTCATAATCCTTAAATTGATGTTGAAATTAAGTATTTTCGAAACGATAGTTTGCGTTTCGTTTTTTATTCCTATCTAAAATCGTGTGAAAATAGAGCTTTTGTTCGGCGAAATTAATTGAACAATTTAAATACTTGTTTATTCAACAACAATCGAATGGGCGAAGTGTTTGAAAATGCGAAAAACGCGAGGAAATTGGGGAGAGCGAAGCGTCTAGCTCTCAAGACCGATCTATAGCTCAGACGCGTTTTGACAGGTGAGTGAGTTATGGGCGTTCATTTCTTCGTCTTCTTGTGTGCTTGCGTAACACAATAATTCGAGATTTCACTTTGTACAGCAATTCTAAATGTAGTCCTTATTTGAACAAATCGAGAAAAAAAGCGAACTTCTTCGATAGACGCGAAACGCTAGTGTTCGAGAATGGGAGTTTGCAGAAAACAAAAATTTCGATTACAATTGTGTCGCCGAGCTTATTTTTTTCATTCTTCGCCAGGCGCCTTTTTTACCGATTGCGTAAGCAGCGTTTCGCGTTCTTCGAAGCGTTCAAGAAATTTAAATTTTGTTTTTTTCCTTCACTGATGTAATGACTGTATTAAATTTGTGTAGAGTTTACGCGACTAGCGTAAAATCATTAAGCAACAACCATTTTTATTTTAGGCTCGGCAGCGCGTTCGCCTTAAAAATAGCGCTTTTTACGAAGCGTTCACTACTTTGCGCACAAAACTTTTTCGAGTTTAGATCATTCAAGAAAATAGCTGCCATCGCCATTTTGCCCGCATGTTGGTTTTAATTAACGAGGCAAGCCGACATCGCTAAAAACGCTTCTCTCGACACTCTAAATTTAAATTTGGCCAAAAATAGTATTTTATAAACAGTAACAGGCGATCGATTGTTCCTATGATTGATGGTTTGTTTCTATCTTTCTATCCAGTGTTTAGTTCCTTCTCGATGGTTAACATTTCTCGATTGATTTCGAATTCTCTCCTCTTTTTTTCGAGATTATTTCGCACCATCTCGACACGATGAATTCTTTCAGAGAGAGACCGAAGCGTTCTTTTCAAAACGCTCGATTCATTAAGATTTGATTCAAAACGATTCATTTGCCCGTTCGTTTCGATTCCATCGCTCGACTCGTGCCATTTTTCACTTTCACTGTCACGAAAACGAAAGAATGCGAATGAAAGAAAGAAAGAAAGAAAGAAGCAGCGGTTTTGAACTTCAAACTGTAATTTGGAAGAAAAGTGTGCGATCCGCTGTATGTGTCGCAAATTTACGATCGTTTCGCAGCGAAAACGCTATATTTACCCACATTTCGAGGCACACGTACACGGCGAGCGTTGACAAATGCCATTTTCGCCACAGACTCATTTTAGCTGCCCGTACATCTGTCTTATCATTTATTTGTCTGCTAATAAAAAATGGTGACAAAACGCAAAAAATAAAAGGAAAATAAACATGGAGTTTGATGTTTAACTCAAACGAACTCAATTTGAAAATCGCAATTCGATTGAAGTTGAAGCACAGATGCAGTGCATTGAAAAAGCTGCTCTATCAAAACAGCTTCGCGCTTATTATTGCATCTTGATCAGTTCGCGTGAAAAGCGAGTGAAAACCGAATCAAAGAATGGAGGCAGGTAAAAAGCGGCTGTGTACGAAGCGAGTTACCATCCCGATGATCTCAGTTTTACTTTTTTCAAACGCAAGCGTCTTGAAATTGCCTTTAAGAACGTGAAAAGACATTGAAATGATTTTAATTTTTTTTTACCTCAATTTACCTGCAATTTTAGGTTCGATTTTCTTTTTCGCCTTTTCGATTAACGTTAAAGAATCGCTTTGAAAAATTGCTCAAAGCGACATTTTCGATTTGAAAATTATTTGCTTTTCTAAAAGAAACACTCATTAAACGTAATTCGCTAATATCAGCAAACAAAAAGTGATCAGTATTTTATGTAATGAGTGTAAATCGTCAGAACCGTGACCCAATATCGATAGCCTTTTGATCAATTTTCGCAAGATTTTGCGAAATGAAATGAACACAATGTATTCGTGTGTGGCTTGAAAAAATCGAGAGCACAAGCTTTTTACGTTCTTGTCAAATTCGCTCATTTTGATTTTGATTTTGAAGAACTTCGGCCGAATTGTTGAACAACTCTTTTCGAATTCGATTTGTGTTTTGACTCGAAAAGAAGCGATTCGAAAGTCAGCTTCTTGAATCGAGTGTCAGCGAAGAAATATGAGTGCTGCTCGCATTGAATTTAGGTAGAATTTCGTATACATTTTCGCTGGAAAACGCGGTTAATTAAATGTTTCGTCAATTCAAGGGTACCGAAAAATGTTGAACAAACCAAACGAATGGCAGCGAACATATCTTCATACATAAGTGAAGGTTAAATGTTTTTTTCAACACCGCCAACCACAGTTGAAAAAACAAAGATCTTAATCTCTGCTTTTCAATGCGATCAATTGTTTGAAAAGTTGTTTTTTTGCGAAGAAGCTTCAGATTGTTGCGGTTTTAAAAAGTGAAGCTCACAATCGCTTGCTTCGGTGTGGCGAAAAAGAAAAGTAAAATGCGCCAAAAATCGAAATCAAAATAAATTTTGTTTCGCGAAACTTTTTCAAAGTTTTGCACCGAGCGCTCGCTTTGCACCGGCAGCCGGCAGAGGTCAGCAAAGCGGCGCTGGCTGCGTTTGATCAATAGCCTGGCCTTGGTAAAGGTTTTTCAACCTTTTGTCGGCGCTTTGAACGCAGGCGAAAGCAATGGTCGCGATGTGAAGATTCTCTGTTTCGCTTTCATATTAATTTTATTGCGGTACTTTCGTTCGTTGCGTTTTCGAAACGCGTTCAATGTTTAAGGTGCATAACCCAAATATTGCCTCTTCGCAGTGAATGAGCGCATGTCGCGTACACTTACCACATTCACACGCTTTTTACACAAACACCACTCACGCACCCTTTACGCCCTCATTTTTACCGCTTTTCCCCACTTACACACACACACGATTTCCCTATTGACAGGGTTTTTCTCGCCGCGTTCGCGTCGACTTAATTGCAGTGTGCGTTCGCGGATCGATGGATCGCGTTTCGCAACAACTCGCCTACATTCTGCACACCGAAGCCGAACGCGGCGAAAACGCCGTCGACGCGAACGCGGATCGAAATAGCGAGAGGAGAGAAAGTGAATAGGCGAACAGAATCGAACGCGCGAAACGAAACGCGCGCATGGAACAGCGAACGCGCAAAGTTCTGAATCGATTCTCGGCTTTTTTAACCCAATTTTGGCAAAACAAAACTCGGCTTCGCACCGACGCGCGATCGCAGCGAGAGGTCGCTGGCGTCTGTTCGCGGCGTGGTTTGCTGCGAACGGCAACCAACATTCGAGCGGTGAGCCGAAAGTTGGAAAAGCAAAATCGTTCGCCTCTCTATTCGAATGCATCGCGCTTTCGATTCGCGTTTCGCACTCCGTTCGCAAATCGAGACGAATGAAAGCGCAGCTTTTCACAGTGTTCCGAGCTTCGAGTGAATTGAATGCGGTGAACGGCGATCGTTTCTACCGTCGCATCGAAAACGCGCAGCGTTCAAAACGTAAGTTTGTACGTTCGGCATTTGTACGCCTCTCCTCTCCGCTCTTAACGCCTCGTCGCGGTCACAGCGTTCGAATGCGCCGCTCTCTTCGTTCGCGTTCGCAACATTTTCATCGTTTTCTTTCTTCTTGTCGCTTTTCGACAAACATATGTTTTCTGTCAATAAGCGACGCTTCTCGCGACTTCTCTGCTTAGCGGTGCATTAATCGCTGCTTTCGACGCGAGCACCACACAAGCAATTAGCCAATTGATCAATTATTTCGTTACATTTACTCTCACTCTAAAGACTTGGTCGTTAGCGTTTCGATTCGTCGAATCGAATGCAACACTC
The DNA here is from genome assembly GCA_003675995.1 of Dinothrombium tinctorium. Lineage (NCBI taxonomy): Eukaryota > Metazoa > Arthropoda > Arachnida > Trombidiformes > Trombidiidae > Dinothrombium > Dinothrombium tinctorium. The sequence goes on from NCKU01001741.1 coordinate 20,067, forward strand.
GAATCGCAGCGAAAGTCGAGCGATTTTCTTAAAATGTCACACTAGAAGCATGTGTTCCGCGCTCTACTCGCAGCGCGATCCGCTCTCTCCGCTTCGTCCGACGAACGCACTTTTCGTCGCTTTGTTTCACTTTTCGTTGAGCCAAGTTTCGCTTCGCGAATTGACAGCGCAAAAAGCTGTTCAAATATGTGCATCCATTAACTACTGAGGTGTGTAGTTTTTATTTTGATCGCATTTCGAGCGTTTCCTGAGCTGTGTGTGTGTGTTTTTTTTGCGCGCAGCGGCAGCGTGCATTTTGCACACCAAATTCATAAAAAATGATACGTTGAGACGTTTTGCTTGAAAACTTTAAGCCGTTAATTAGGTCAAAGGATGCGTAATTTAGTTTGCTTTAATTTTTTGATTGAAACAAGCGAAGCATGCAAAGTACAACAAACGAGATTAATTTTTTCAATCTATTTTAGGCGTCTAACGCATATTGTTGTGATTTGAAATGCAAATCACCTCCAATTTTTGCATTTCTTTCTCACTCGTCGATCAAAACGATCGCTGATGCATCGATAAAATTGATCTGCGCTTTTTGCCATTTCTTGCTTAGAGGTGTCAAGTTTGTGGACATTTAATTGCTTCCAAGTAGCTTTTCAATCACGAATCACAGAGGAAAATGAGGTCGATGCCAATGTCTAACGAGAGAGGAGTGACTGAATGCGAGCTTCTCTCGATTCATTCTTTAAATTGACAAAGTTTACAAGTGATCAACTTTCAAATTGAATGAACGCCGCATCGAAGCAAGAGAATGATGAAAATGTGGATTTTTCGCTCGTAGCTTAACATTAATTTCGAATCCGTTTCGCTTTTCTCGCTCATGAGTCGCATTTTTTTCGCAAAGCGTAGCGAAAAAGAATTGAATTCGGTGCGAGCCTTGAAAATCGCTATTTAAACATTGCACAACACGCAATGCGCGCAAAATGGCATATTTGAAAAAATGCAAACGTTCTCTGTTTTCCTTGACTTCTACTTTTAATTATACGATTAGTGAAAATTGCATTCTCCTTTTATCGTTTCATTCACATTTTTAATTGTTGTGCATTTCGCTCTTTATCAACTGCAATTTGCGCCCATTCATAGACTGTGTGTGTTTTTGGATGCAACCAGCAAACGTTTTTCTAATCACTCTATAATTTTGAAGCCAAATGAATGTGCGTACGTTTTGTGCATACAATACGTACGAAAAAACACATTTAAAACAGTTCATAAAACAAGCTGCTTTCATTTCAATTTGCAGATGAATGAATTGCGTTCAAACCAAACCAAAATAGAAAAAGCCGCGCTTTTGTGTTTGTAAACAAAACACTGCGAAAGCCATACTCTGCAATTATTAAACTTGTTTCTTTCTTTATGAATACGAAAAGCGTGAAAAATAATTACCTAAAATGAATGATACACTCTCGCTATGCGAGCAAAATTAGGTGCGCCGATTTCAACCTAAAGTTTATCTTTATTGGACAAGAGTCCAATAAACTTAATCGAACACCAGTTTTACGTGTCGCTTTTTATCACACGTACGTATGAATGTAATTCGACTATTCGCTTTCGCATTTGTTCAAAACCACGGCATTGAAATAAGCGATCAAACAGTTCGCATTGAAGTTTCAGTTGTGAATCGATTTGCTTTGATCCGCACTTGATCTCGTATCTTAGACTAAATTGTATTCACAAATTTCGCTTGTGTATTTGTTTTGCTCGAGTATTATTTAAACGTTACATTGCACTTTGAAACGATTCAATGAATAAGTGAAATATGTAATTCACTTTCATTCATTGCCTCATAATTTTCGACTAGTTTTCATTCGCAAAAATTCGAAACGGAAACATTTTGTCGTTTTGTAAAGGCGAATGCCGAAAGTTTGTTTTATTTGCAATTTTTTTTTCAGTGAATAAATAGAAAACCGATTTATTCTAACTGCGAGTGAAAAGTAATGAAAGAACTTTTTTCATTTAGAACTTTGTGTGTGTACACTTCTCGGCTGATAATAATTATCTAAAAAGCTCTTTCAATTATTACTATGTCGAAATAAAAACATAATTCTTCAGTAAATCACGTTGAAATAAAGCGCTTTTATGAAGCGATTGTTCGCCAACGAACAAAACAATTGTTTTAGATTACGATTTGATTTTCACACTGAACTCGATATGAAAAATGGCATAGGCACTTTTGAATCGTAAATTAAACTTTCGCTCATTCAAAGCCACGATTTGCTCTTTTATTCAAGCCATGCGTTTCAATTAAATTACTCGCGTTATTTTTAATTTTTTGTCGTTTCTGAAAAAAAAAATTAAAAAATGGTCACAACGAAAATTGGAAACGCAACGTCGAGATTGGTTCTCTGCCCTTGAAACGCGCAGGTTCAACGGTCTTCTTGTGGCCTCAGAGCGCCTATCTTGTATATTCTTTCGCTTCGATTTGATTTACTCTTATTGTGTGGCATTAAAAAAAAAGTTTAAAAGCTCGCGATAAAATGAGATAAATAAATAGCGAAAATTAAATTTGTTCGCGTCGAACGTGTATTTCGAAATTGGAAATTTACAGAACTGCGAGCGATATGCGAAAGCATTTTCTAAATTGAACTGTTCTCTTGATAAAAGCGAGTGAAAATCGTATCATCTCATTGAGAATGTGCCAAAATTGCCGCTGCTCTCTCTATTATTTTCATCTTCATCGTGTTTCCAAATTCTTCTTCATCCATAACTTTCGTGAACAATCGCATTCAATTGTTTCCCCTCAAATATTTTTTTTCACACAATTTTCACACACAACAATCACGGCCGATAGCTCGACTTATGTTGAAAAACGAAAGCGAACTCTTTTCACGCTTCATTCGCATTCGTTTTTATAGTTTTGTGTTTTTCAATTTTCAGTTTTTACACTGCAATCGCTGCAAAAAAACTGAAAGTAGAAATTTCTTTCTTTTTCTTCGTTTTGTGCACTATTTCTTATAAAGTTTGTTGCAAAAGCTGCGAGCGATTCCCGAAATAATCGGCCGCCCGCGCATTATCTGCACACGGAAAAAGAAATGCTCATTGGAAATCATTTTAGCTTCTCTATCGTTTATAAATTGTCGATGAAAGCAAGTGAAAAACATTTTCAAACAATTACGCCACCGGGTATTTACCTTCCATTCGAGTGTTTTACTATGATGATTAAATAATCCCTCTTTGTTTACCCACTT
>NCKU01001742.1:1564-23292 GCA_003675995.1 Dinothrombium tinctorium
TTTTATTTAGTAATGCTATAAAATCTAAAATTAGAGTTGTCTAGAATAAATATCGAAGGAATTTTTTTATTTTATTTCATATATCCCTAATTTGGTGATTTGAAAAAATTGGTTATTTTTGTTTTCTGTCAGACTAGTCGTCACCTAAAAATTTATATTCTTTCCTCTTCATTATTCAAGTATTACAATTTAAAGTTGAAAATATGTTTTAACTGTTTCATTTTGAAATCGTTAACATTTAATTAAACAAACTTTTATGGTTCAATATTCACTTATAATTTGGCTCATTTGCTGTTTTTTATAAAAATCAATTTATCAATATCTATCTTAATAGTTTTATTTTTTCATCTTTTGCTTACATTTATTTTTAAAGTATCAAAGCAAATCATCAGTTTTTGAAATTTGTTTGTTTTCAAACACTTGTAAGCATCAACTTTCGACATTATTTTTAAAATAAAAGGTACTTTTACATCAGCATTATGATTAATTCTTGTTGATTTCAATTCATTAATTTGGCTCTAGAAAACGAATCTGAATTTCATTTTTACTTTAGTCCGTTTATGACACTTTTTCAACTTCACAATGACTTTGGTTTAATTCGACAAAGATAAGCGCATTCCGACAATACAGTTTCGGAAAAAATGTTCGTCCCAACGATAATTGATAAAGAAATGCTAGGTAAACGCGCGTCTCTTAATTTTAAATATAACTTTAACTGATGAAAATATATTGATAAAACCATAAAAAGCGATAATTGCAACTGAAACAACTAATTTCTGATCTTACTTTCGATGATTTAAAAAAAAGAGTTTAAATGAACAGTCTTGAAGGTAACATAGCAAGAGGGTTTGGAAAAATGGAAAATAACTGGTGAATTACTTTTGTAAAATAACGACAAATCTACAATCATTCGGACAACCAGCAACCGGTGTTCATAAAAGCCATCAATATTCTAAGATAATACTGAATTTGCCGAATTGAGAACTCATTTTGAACCTCGTTCAATCCCTACGCACTTAAAAGCTTGAATATTCTTGAAGCTCTCACTTTTCACTTCTTTTGCTTTCGGTCATTCTTTGTAAAGTTTTGTAATTAAAAAAGCCTCTAACTTCCGTTTAAAATAACTTGATTTGTTTTTGAGAATGCATAAGCAGCCTCACTTAATTCAATAATCGAAAATACATTCCGAAAAAACCCAGTTATTGTCTTTACTGAATACTATGGTATTGCATTTGACTTTCACTCAGTTTATTTAAATACACAATTGATATCAATGATGAATTTTACTTTTAAATGCGTTTGAAATTTTTTCTTAAACCATAATTAAAATTGATGCGTTACTAGGAGAAAAGAATTTAAGTGATCGATGCAGGACAAACATCTTTCTCTGAAACTGTATAGGTATTGCATTCATTTGCTTTCTCACAAAAAAAGATGCTGAGTTATGGATTCTCAATGATATTTAAAAAAGTCATGAAAGTATTTTATTTTCAATGAACACTATCTACATGTTTAAAAGCTGAAAACAAAATAATAATAAATTTAATATTTTGGTTAAATTTAATTTTTTTCTATTACTAAAGTGTTCTTGATTAATCACTTTTTATAATATGCCTAAGAACAAAAGCCATTTTCAAAATTTAGTCGAGATAAAATTAGGAAAACTTTTGAATAAAAAATGAAATTTAGTTTCCAGTTTATTAGCATTTTACTCAATATTCGTCGAAAACTTTTAAGTGAATTAAACTCCCAGACGACTCGTTGCGAGCTAATTTGATTTTTTGCTTTTAAATTAAAAACTTTCTCTCCATTTCTTATATTCAATTTCGCATTTCGCATTCATTTCTTCGCTTTTTTTGACGAAAAAATGTCACACTCAAAGATAAAAATTCATTAGCTTACATTACGTTACCCGCTTTTGCAACAAAAATTTAAAATACAAAAGTTGTAATTTGAAACATGAAATATTCATACAAGTAGTGAAAGCTGAAAAAATTAATTTTCTTTTCAGGAGAAAAAATTAATTTCTCTTTTCTCTTTTTCAATTTGTCGCAAGCATTTGAAAGTCAACAGTGAATAAATTATTCATTTGTAATGCACGAGTTTTTTCCCGCTGCCCTTTCACCGATGCAGAAGTACTGTTAGAGCAAAAAGGGTAATGAAAAAAGTAAGACTATAAAGTTAATAAAAAGTTATCAAATAAATTGAATGCAAGCGAAATAAATTGACTCGAGTAATTTCGGCCTGCAAGGTGCTTTATAGTTTGTTTCACTTACGTAAATGAGTTTCATGCCAGCACTTGCACTTGATCACAAGCGAAAATGGAAAGCGCTTATAAATCAGGCACTTTCTTTTGACGCTTAGTTTGTTTATTTGCTGGTCTCGCTTTATTTGATTAAAGCGAAAATAAATTCTCGTCCATAATCCGAACTAAAACATTGCAGGTTATCAAACAAACAAAGCTGTTTACATTCGTACCTCGCTAGCGCAATAATATAAAGTTTGAAAAAAGAAAGAAGCAAATAAACAAATGTAATGAAAGTCGATCGTATCGCTCGGAAACGAATGCTTGCCACTTATCCAGTAATTTCAAATTTAAGCAAAGAAATGAATCGAAAACAGAAACATTCGAGACAGAAAATAAGAAAAATCATCTGCTGCATTGTCTTGTCGTGACAATAAAAAACAGCAGCGGTTTCGATGTTGCTTTCGAAATATAATTGTTGAAAAAGTGACACTAAAAATAATCATTTGCAGCCAAATGATTTCGTATACGTTTCGTGTCAAATCTATGTTTTCTTGCTTCTTCTTATTATCCGTCTCTCTTTTTCGAACTGAGAGTAAAGCACAAAAACTGTCAAATATAACAGACAGACTGCGAGTTAATACTTGAAAGTGTTCATTTTATTCAGGCACTGAGCTATGTAATTATTGCTCTTAAGAAATCTCTCTAAGAAAGCATTAGTCTTGCGAGTTTCAGGCGAGCAGTCGGAGACATTTACTGAGCAATAATTGCGTCAGTCTGCTTAACTTAAAATTTTTCGTTTTCAACGCAGACAGTGATTCGAATTGTAAAGAAATTTAATTTGAGAGCGAAACGTATTCTCATGCAAACAATGGCCGCATTCACACATTTTCGGTTCTTTTTCGTTCGTGTATCGTGAAGAGAACACACGTTAACGAGATGCATGATTTACGGTTTACTTAAGCTATTTAGTTATGCAAATTTTTTCTCTTTCACGTACTTTCAACTGTGAATAACCGATTTTTGAGCACATCTCACAAAAGCGAATCAAGTTAAACACAATTTAATTTGAGTCACATTTTAAAATTTCTTTTACACTTTTTAGTTAAGCAAGAGGTATTATGCAGTTAGCTTAAAACATTTTTCGTGTGAAATTTAATCTTAACTGACTTTTTCTCGTTGTAAATGCTCGAACCCAAGCATAGCGTAATTTGTTTGCAAAAGGAATTAGTTCCTATTATTTGCTTTTGCGTTCATTTTTGTAAATTCTAAAGCTTATTGATTTGTAAAACTTTTAAAAGTTTTGAAAAGCTTTTTTCAGCCTTCACAAAATACAAAATGCATCCGTTACCGCTTTTTCAGTTTCGGAGTATTTCGGAAATGAAACCAGCGAAAACCAGAGCACGAAGATTAAATTACAAGCGTATATATTGGAAGTGAAATGTAATTATTTTTTAAACAAATGCCACTGCGTGTAAAAAATTTTAAAAATGAGTTAAATGCAAAAAGTAGAAACTTTTGCTTAACTATCTCTCCAGCGTTTTTTCTCTTTTTCGATTTTCTTTTGTTTTCGCTTCCATATAACTAAATAAAATTTATATTCGCTTCAATTCACTCACTTGAATGCTTCTGAGAACAAGATAAATCTAGAAACAGTAATCTCCATTCTTTTCATTCAAATTCTTACGAGTTTTTTACAATTTTTATTACAAAGAGAATGAATCGAAAAATAAGACACAATAATAGAACGAATACGGACGTAGTTAAAGTCAAATTTGTCCTCTTTTTTCGCTGTGCGCTTATTTCGATTTTATCGACTGCTTGACTTTTTATTGAATTTATATCGGAATTCAGCGTTTAAATCGCCGAAGTCTCTTTGACTCTGGCATAATTATACGCGAAGAGTGGAGCGAAACAGCGGCCATCGATTGATCATTCATTGCTCTCTTTGCTCTTCACTTGTATTTCTTCCTTTCACTTACCGAAAATTGGGCGAACGTATATTTGCTGCGCGTTACTGAAAGATACTCGTTTCGTTTCGCATGTTTTCTAGCATTGTCTATATTCGCTTGTTTTACCAATAAAATAGAATACTTTCTTCGAAACGCTAAACTTATTTCGACATACAACGGTCCGTTAAGCATATACTTGATCTCGAATTTATTGGATACAACGTACGAAAGTATAAACGAGAGAGCCGTGAACAAGCTGAATGATAGAGAAGCACTTGCTAACTTTTTAATACACGCTTACATCTGTTCATGTCGATATGGCTTTCGCTGCAGCCAAAAACAAAACCATAAATTAATTGCGATCCGCTTTATTCTAATTTTGATACTCGCTCAGCCCTGCAATCGCTGTGTGTTGTAAGTTAATGTAAATGCAACGATAAAGCAAAGGATTAATCGTTACATGTGTGTGACATGTTTAGTTATCTGATTCGAACGACTGAAGTTTGTTCTTGATTTGATTTTCAAAAATTAAACTTTTCGCTTTTTTGGTTGCATTCACTAAAATATAATTTTATTTTCGAACACCGCATATAAGTTTACGGTTCGTCAGTTCTCTTCAGTGTTCGCTTAATATTAGCTTTACTTTGTGTGTGGTGCATTCGCATTCATATCAATGTTTAATGCGATGTGTCAAAAAAGAAGACATTTCGCAGATACGCATAGATTAAGCAAAAGAAAGTTTCACTTTTCTTTGCACATTGTGTCGCAAACAAAGTTGAGTTAAGCATTAAAATATTTTCAGATGAATTAAGCCAGATATCAGTGACGATGCCGTTTTCGAACATTTCGCTTCTTTTTAGTTTCGAGCGCAAAAATACGAAACGTTAAACTATTTTTCACTATATGTACGCAAACTGGCATGAAAAAGTTTCACTTTCACGTTGATGCAATCTTTTTACTTCGATTTACTTTGCTTTCGCGATGTTTGTCGGTTTTGTTTACTACAATTTCAAAAAGCGACCACTTATGAAAAAAACACTGAGGTATCGCATAACGGAACCCGCATCCATTAAAATATTTGATTTCGTGAATTGTGAACGCAAGTTTGCACGCAGCATAAGAGCAAAAAGCTTTCTGATAATATCTTAAAAGATGTTTAATAATTACAAATAAGCGTGCAGCCAAAACGAAATGCTAACAATTAGTGTTTGTGGCTTGTGCGAGCATCATTCAAAATTGGCTAAAAGCATTGTTTGATTGACTAATTACAGCTGTATGCATGGATGTTGCACAATATTTGCAAATTACCATTGCTATTATGGCAAATAAAATAGCGTTTCCATTTTTCGTCCATGTTTTACTCTATAATTCGCAATCGTTCTTTTTCTCGTTAAGCATAAGTTACTTTCTTACTTCTCTCTCTTTCACTGCAAGCCGACCGTCGATCGATACTGTAATTGTGCGACACATTCGGCTTGTGAGCAAAAAAACTTCGTCTCTACTTATCAAAACCATGCAAGTGATCATTACGTGTAAATGGAGCTCATCACCTTTTTAAATTTGCTTCTCACTTCGTTTGTTTTTTCACTTCTCGATGTTTTTGCTTGTACACCTCGCTTCTAATGGAGATCGCAAATTAGCCAAATAATGAAAGTAATTTCGTTCAAAAGAGCTTTTTAGAGTTAATAAATACTCATTTCTTGTTCGAATTAACATTATAAAATAAGCTTAATGTTGCATAAAAACATTTTTAAAAGCGAAAATACAAGTCGAGAAACAAATTTGTGCGATCAAAATTTTTTGTGAAACTTCGAATTAACAAGCGTACATAAAGTGACAATCAAAACTGATTTTCGAAGTAAAGATAATAAGATATTTAAAAACATAAGAGAATATTAAATACGAGAATAAAGCGAAGCTTTTGAATTCTGCAAACTCCTTGACAGGATTCTTCATCTTGAAACTGATCCGCCATCTATTGAACATTATACATTGTAATAACTGCAGTTATATAAGCGTTGAAAACTTCTCAAATTCTTTCGTATTTAATAATTGATTTTTTGCTTAAAGGCAAAAATATATTTTGCTCAAAACTAAGCAAAGTGGTAACGTTTCGGTGACCACTGTCTCCTTCTTCTGACCAAATGATACTGCTTCGATCTAACTTTAAGCTTAGTTTAAGTTTAGAATGTTTACATCTAGAGCGAACCCCGAGTAACATGTGAAAGCAATAAAGTAATAATTCACAATTTTCAATTTTAATTGCGTCTCTGTTACGATACATTCACTTAAAACTTTCTTTCGTATTTCTCGTTTTTAACGAGATTCGCATATATTTGACGCAAATTATGAGAAAAGTTGCTTGAAAATTTTAAAATTTAAATTTTTGTTTTTTAATTATCTTTTTAATTTTTTTCCCGAACGCATTGCAAAAAGGAGAAAATATATAAACTTAAACTCTTAGTTACAAAACTGATATATTGATAATATTGATTTAAATATTGATAATTTTTGAATAAATAGCAATGATTATGGTGTTAATTTATAATCTAAATTTAAGCTAGAGAGCTTTATTCGTAAGATAACATCATAAATTTTGTTTAAATTATATTATTCGATCATATAACAATCGGCATCAAACTCTACTAAACTGGCCTTTCATAATAATTGTCAGTGAAAAAATTGAATTCAAACTTCTTAAAATGCGAAACCAGGTTCAGTAAACTAATAGAGCTTGTCTTTTCGGTTTACTTACAAGGGACGATTTTCGACTGTTCCATCCAATCTTTGGTCAAACCAACATATCTTTGTGTAATTGATGACGAGAAAACCTATGACCGGATTCATTTTTGCGAGAGAGCATTCCTTCGTAGTCAAAAATTGAATTTAATGTAATCAAGTTAATTTTTTAAAATTTCTTATAAAAACAAGCCAAATATTATTCACAAAGTTTCAAATTAGAATTAAATAAGTATGATAATTTGCAAAATGTTTAATTTGAAATCGATTTTTATTAATTTTTAAAATAACTTTTCTAAAAATAAAAATGTTTTTGCAATGGATAAATGTATGAGATCATTTTTTAAAAATCAATCATTTATACTTAATAGAAAGTAAAAAATTCGGAATTCAGTTGGTTTGGAGTACAAAAATGTATATTAATCACTATTGTCTCATATTGTAGGCTGATGACTGATGCACATACGTATTGATCACTATTTGAATTTTGTTCACTTGTACATATCAAACATTCAATGATTTAACTAACTCTCGGCTTTTATTCATAAAAATGTAAATCACTAACGAATTTTAAGAACAAAATTCTAGACATTAATGTTTAGCATCAAATCTAATTCAAAAACGATCACAATGAAACGCAAGCATAATATTTTCGTGTTAAATGTTTCTTAAAGGTGGTCTATAGTTTAAACTTGAAGCGATTGCACCGACTTCGGTTAATAGTTTATTAAAGCTGGTCAAATGAATGTTAACACACTGTTAGTCTTCGTTTTCGCTTTCATTCTTTTTAGGTCATTTTCGATCATAATTCATTTTTTTTCTTTGTCAGCACGTTAAGTAGTATTCTTGATGAACGCTTAAGCTCGAATAAAATAAAAAATTGCAATTTTAACTTTCACGATTAAAAAATAATTAATCATATAAAATTTAAGTATGATCATTCTTATCTCATTATCGCAATCGAAAAAACAAATTGAAAGTCAATTGCGAATTTGAGTGAACAAACCACTAAAACGTTGGTTTTATTAGATTACGACTGAGTTACTATTTCAATTTCATGCTTTATTGTTAGCCTTCGCTTAAATAAGCAAGAATTAAAGTCATTAAAAATATAATTTATACAAATTTAGAGGAAAGTGGATGAAAAAATCATAAAATTATTTTATAGAAATACGTGAAATTCGAATTGTTAAAGCGATCAGTTTCATTGCTGTTGAAAGCACATCCATTGCACTTAAATTTGAGTGAAATCCAATATGAAAGCTAATTCGTAGAATCGGCAAGATTATCGACACTTTAAGGATCAGAAAGTAACAATGTTGGAAAAGACTTTGTAATTGACTCTTCTGTTGCAGTCATTAACTTTTCGTCAATCTTCTGAAAACCGATTATGACATTCACGGCGATAAACGAGATTATAAGCAATGTTAGAAATGTAACCGATACACATTGCATTTTCGTGAAGTAATATCTGTAGAAGAAAAGCTGGCAAAAGTATCATTTACGGAGAATTCGTACCTAGGAATAGGATCAAAAACTTCACAGTTGACTGAATCGTAAGTCCGCAATGATCTTATTCTTGATTTTCCGACGAGTAGTGTCTTTTCATCCATTTTCGTAAGCAATTCAAAGGCAATTATTGCTTTATACGCCTTTAAAATAGCGACGCTAATAATCACAATTGTCTCTTTTCTATTTTATCAGTTAAAATTTATGACGTAAACAGATAAATTCATTCTATTGATTTCTGACTATTAGTCAAGCTGTGAATACAATGGAATTACTTTATCGGAGTGAAGTTAAGAAACAATTAGTGACATTGATAAACATATTTTGAGTGAGATTAGTTGCCTCCTCCTTTTGTTTAGTAAGCAAAATCTCGTTCATCTGTGAAACACACATTTTCGAAATTTAAGTTAAATAAACTCTGATTTTTGCGGACACCATTATTTTGTTCACGTTTATTAAATAAACCAAAAAAATCTCAAAATTATAAAAATGAAAACTCAAAATATGTGTAACTTATAAGGTTCTTTAAGAGACCTACATATTTTCCTTTTATAAAGCGTCTTTAATGGTCATTTGTATACGCAATGTATGATGCCGCACAATTTTCAAATGTGCTTAATGCTAAAAACGATTTTAAAAAGTCATCTTATTTTGAAATGTCAGATTTTTCGAGAAGAATTGTGCAAGAGACATTACAGTATTCATTAAAGTAAAAAACTAGACAACTAAACAACGAATCCGATGAAACTTTTTTGAAGTAATAAAAATAAAATTCCGATAAAAAGTTGATTTTTTAATTACTTTCAACAAAACATGAATAAATGGAACAATAAAATCAATCAAATGTTTTGTGGTTAAAGAAAGCAAACTTTACATGCTTCAAAGGATTAGGCAAAATTGCAAGAAATTGAATGAATAAAATATGGTCGCTATAATTTTTTAAAATTAATTTTAAATGATCGCAAGAAGGCGAAAACTATGTGAGAGGAAATCATAACGTTCGTTTGTTTTTCGTTCTGCAGATAGCAGCACTAATAAAATGGCAAAATATTTTTAGCGATAAATTTTACAAAAAAACGCAAATATTTTTACTATTGAATACTTTTGGGGAAGAGGCGATCTTACTAACTATTTTAACTGGCCTCCAATTTTTCTCTTAAATCTTAATCGCAGTATTTTGCGGTGTTTGGATTTAGTTCACTTTTGCGTGCAATTATCGATTTGTGAAAATAAATCGACTCGTTGCTTTTAATTTTTTAAATAAGAAATAATGGGTTCAAGGGAGGAGACGAATTCAAAAAATAATATAATTTTATGAGGCAAAGAGTTTCAACAAGTTCATTAGTACGAATCATTGATAAACAAGAGAATGTTGAGCAGTAATTAGAAACAAGTAGAAAAGAGACTCCGAGTTAGATAATGATGAAAATAAAACAGATAAAATTGACTCTCAAAAATTTTGTGAAAAATTTTTGCAAAGGAACGCAATTTTTCATTTGAATATAGATTCTAAATGATGATAAAAGTTTGAAAGGAGTTTCATTTTCATGATTAAAGGCAAGTTTCGTATGAAAATTGTAAAAAATTATTTTTAAAAAATCAAATTTTTCTTTAGCTGTATGAATTAGCTGAATAAAAAATCAGAACTATATAAATGGAAGTACTACATGGACTGTGTTAGTTTTTTAGAAATGCTGCGTATTCTTACTCACTTCTCAATAAAAAAAATTAAAAGAAATGAGTCGATTTATTTCTGATAAAGATTATTAAAAGCGAAAATGAACTAAAACCTTGCATCTCAAAGTAAGGTGACCCAATGCCCGAAGAGTTTATAAAGTTTCGTGAGATTTCAATTTTTCTCCTTCAAAGATATGATTTTTAAGCTACAAAATGACTTGACGCGTCTCTTTCAAATTTAACTAACCAGTTTCTTGCACGACTACTTGTTTTTTCGATCTTTTCTAGAGGTATTTTTATCATTGAATTGCGAAAATATTTCAATCAGAAAAGAAAAGGCAGAAAAAGACATCATGATAGTCTTTTTTTGCATTTGAACTCTCAACTATTCAATTAAATTTTATTACATTCGTTTTTGAAAGCTGTCTTTTTGAATAGCTTTAAACTTTGAAAATGGCAACCTCCCCGAAACAATAAAAAATTTTCACTCGTGTTAGCCTTATCGCTTCTCATAATGGAGTATTTTCTGAATGTGACGCTTCATGTTAATGTAAAATGATGGCGAATTTTTGATAATTTTATAATTAAAGCATTTGTCAACGTCCAATTTACTCGATGAATGCAATTTTAAATGGCGTTTGATTTGCAAAAATTTGTCGAATAATACAGCGTCGCAAATTCTTGACACCTAAAAAATGTATTGAAAAATAATTAAAATTCCTTTTATGCACTGTGTCTCATTTTAGATTAAAGAATCAATTATTTTCAAAGCTCGTTAGAGCGAATGCGAGAATTCTGGTAATTGAAGCAAACAGAAAAGGGAAAACAGCAATCGATAATTTAATCTAACAATCATTTTGATTAAAATTGTTGTTTGAGTGGAAATTTCAAACGAAGAAGACGAGCAAGCGTTAATTCGACTCTTTTCTCTTCACTTTTTCCATTCCCATCAAATCGCTTGTTCGCGCGAAAAGTATAATTGAAAATAGCAATTTGTGTCGTTGGCGAAGATAATCATTAATGTAAATGTAATTACACTAGGCGAGCTTAGCAAGAGTACTTACACGTCCTTCTATGTCTTTGCCAGTATTTATGTCGATCACTTCAACGTGTATTGAGTTCTGTATCCAATTGCGGATTTGTTTTTGTGCCCTTTTATGCTGGATAAGAAGAAACAAGTATGCGTTAAAACGATTTTCTTGTTTTCTTTGTTTTTTCCTTGCCTTCGCTTTTTCAATTGTGTTACACTTATTTTGGGATCAAAAAAACGAGGCACTTACTTGATAAGGTTCTAAATTCGCATTGTACGTGTAAAATTTCGGCCTCACAGGTTTATAATACCGCGGCGCGGAGAATAAGCAACGATTGAAACGAGATTCAAACGCACGTTGCATTTCAAAACTTTTCGTATTCGCTTGAAGCAAGATTATGTTATGTATCGGAATCGGATCCAAGCAATTGCTTAAAGTCGAACCCTGTAATTTGAAGCGAAAACGGTTTTATTCCTATTCGCGTTTTGAATTCAACCATGAAAATGCATAAAAAGCAGCGGTGCAGAAAAAAGAAGTGGGAAAAAGATACTTTACAGAGACTGAATTAATAATAGCATGAAATTTGCGACAATGCATCCAAAATCTTTGAAATTTCACAAAAACGCTGTGAACACGAAGAATAAACATTTTTTGCTTTATGGTAAATCGTCTACTTTTTTCATTTTTTTCTCTTTTATAATCACAAAAATACCATAAAATGGTATTTTTATGTTTTGCGGATGGAGAAAGAAAACAAAGTAAATGCAATAGCAGTTAACAAACAGCAACACTCAGTTTACGTTTGCTTTGAAACACGATAAAGTCATTTTGCTGCTTTTGACGAGTGAAAGTATGTAATTCATATTTTACCACTTCAAACTAAAAAGCAGACTAAACGATTACGCTGCTTTGGCTGGAAAGCATTTTGCGTTGTGTGTGAAAGAATACGAAATTGTCTAGGTAGGAAATTGTCACTATTAAAAATTTAATGAAAATTTTTTGCTCTCCGTCTCGCTTTTGTATTCTATTTTTAATGTCCGTAATTAAAACGAATTAAAATATTTTTCGAAATTAAAATACTAAATTTATATTCATTTGGCGCTGCTTTTGTGTAATGTGTTTGAACTAAAAAGTTTAGCTATGTTTAATTAAAATAAATATTTAAGATTCTACGCGAGTGTGATTTTTCTCAATCCAAATTTTCAATCTAACGTTTGCTTTGAAAATAAAAATTTTTAACGTTTTTTTTATCGCATTGCGAGATATGAAAATGTCAAATTTTGCTCTTCTGCAGATACCATCGCAAAGAGCAAAATTAGCCACTTTGAGCTTTTAAAAGTGCTTAGAAGGCTTTCTTATTTTTTCCTCGCATCACTTCATTTCGGAACAAAGCAATTTACTTCTCAAACCATAATCTTTACAAAAGATAGCGAGTGATGAAAATATGAACTATGAATGATCGGTTAGTCTTCACTATGAAAAAAAGAAATCGAGAATACTTTGCACACTGCTATTCATCCTTATCATAAAACTTGTGTCTGAATTGTGATCACGCAAAGAAGGCATCATTTTTACCTGAAGTCCAGTGAATGTCCACAGAATTATTTTATCGAAACAACATTTGGACAAATACGTTCCGTTTCGAATATCCTTTCGAGGCAAATGAATGCAGTCATTTCCTTCCCTTGATGCGCAATCGAGTAAATCATTTCTCGCGCTGTAGTCTTGTTGCTGTTTTGTAGCCAAGTAAAAGCGAGGAAGAGGAGAGCGAGAAGGCAAAAAAACACATTAAGTTATACATACGCACCAAGTGTGATCATTTACTGACCGTCGCTCCACAAGGGATAGAGCTTAAAACGAGATATGTTTCGAGATGATTTTTCAGACAATATCCTTTTGAATCCCACCTCGTTGTCAAAAGTGAGTCTAATTGATCGACGCAGTGAATTCGTATGAAAAGAAAAACGAATGAGACTTCAAAGCAATTTGAAGCAAAAAAAATTTAACTTGAAGTTCATCATTTCTTAGGAAGCAATAAAATAATTTCCACTTGGGTCCAGGTGTTACCTGGACATACCTTTACCCCTTTATCCCATACCTTTATCACTAGGATCCGAAATCACTTTTTCAATTTCATCTTCAAGAAATCTAATGAATGCTCTTCGAACCAAAACTTCAGCGTGAATATCGCTCAGTATCATCTTAGGCGCATTTTCGCAATCCTTTTTTTCAATAAATCTTTTCGAATCGTTCAAACTTGTTGCAAAGCATATAACGTGCTTTTCGTTTAGAAACTCCTCGTATTTACTTTTCACAAGTATCGCTGCAAAGCACCATTTTTCTGCATTTGGCAACGGTCCGCAAACATCCGCTATTTTGTTCAATACAACATCGAAAATCGATTCAGTTTTTAATTTATTTGACTGTTGAAGAAAAAAGTTGTAAAGATTAATGGGAGTAACTTATGAAGTAGCTGCTGTTCGATTTTGTTTTACTCTTCTTGTCGTTTCTTCTCTTCTTTTACGGATGAAGCAAGCACAAAATTGAGCGAAACAAAATCTGTATACATCGCGATGTTTCGATCAATTGTCACTTTGTGTTATTTGCAGTGCGATCAGTCGATTGCTTTTAGAATAATGTGCACATAATACATAAACACAATGTTTCTAGTGACCGGTGAACCAAAGCTAAGCAATAAAGAGCTAAGCAGTCATATTTTATGCAGCTAGCAATCGAATAAAAAGCAAATGTCAATCTGAACTAGATTATTTGAGCTTCAGTAATACATTTCAATCTATTTGCATCGTTCTCGAATTCTTTGATTTCTTCTGTTTTCTTCTGCTTTCTTGACAGTGCAGTGTGTATAAGTGCGAAAACATTTATTTATAGTTTAAGCTTCAGCGATTGAACATTTTTTACTCACTGAATTTTGAGTGCAGTGAAATATGTGTACGCATTTAATGTTATTCGTTTGCTTTTTCGCTTTTTGTCAATTTCTTTTCTTGTCTCATCGATTGAAGAAAACAAAAAACTGAACCATTGGGAAAGTAGTATAAATAATTCGTCTTAATTCGTTTAATTGAAAACTTCGTCTATATAAATGATAATTTGACGTTTCTTTTTTATTTTATTTATCATCAAGCTTTTTTCCTCACTTAATTTTCCCCTTAACGTTCTTTTATTCTTCGGTTCTTAGAACTGAACATTTAGACATAAAAATGTCGAAAATCAAAAAACTTATATGAAATCTCTTTATGTCTTAAAAGCGTAATGGAGTTAACAATTCTTTTCCTTTTTTTATAGATCCAAACAAAAAGACTTGAACAGAATTTTTCTTTAATTTTTGTAAACCATTTTATATTGATAGCTTTAAAAATTCGCCCTATGAATATTAACTGTAAAATAGAAAATGAAAAGTAAATGAAATAAAAATCATGATATTTCAGGATAAGCATCTCGAAAATCTTTATTTCTTTGCTTTCATTTGTAAATTAGCTAGTGTATAACATATTGATATTACCACTAATGAAATGCTTACATAAATTAATGACTTAATGAGTGGTAATTTGATTTAGTATCTACAACGATAATCAATCTAAAACTGATTTTAGAATTTTATGCATAATTTATGCATTGTATCCTCGCTAAAATGAATTTAAACGCAGTAGAAAAAGAAAAAAGAAAGTACTAGACAGTCTTCAAAAAACTTATTTCGTAACATTGAATGAATTGATGATTTGCACGCAAGAAGTAAAATGCGATTTAAAAACATCCATGAAAAGCTTCGCCGGCATCAGATAATGAGCAAGAGACTAGTTGCAAAGCATTTTCGATCAATTTTTCTAAGGCGTTACTGACCGCACAATTGAGGTCAACTATGAAATGATTATTATCTAGCTAGCAATCACAACGAATTCTTTTATGTATGAATGTATGTCATGTCTGTCTCGGAAGAATGTTAATATACATCTTGTGCAATAAACTGGGCAAAAAGGACAAACAGAGAGTGGAGAAAAGAGCAGGATAGTAAATTGCTTTCATATAATTGAAAAATAACATTAAAAGGTTTTTGCACTTGATATAAGAGAAATATTATAAAAATTGTATTCTATTAAATTTCTAATTTCATTTTTCAGCCGCTTTCAATTTTCTGATTTCAACTCATTGCTTTTTTAAGACGATTCTTCAAATCAACAAATTTCATTCAAAAAAGTCAACTATTCAACTTAAAAAGAAATTAAATTTCTTTTCCAAGTTTATCTTTATCGAAATCTTCACTATGCGAAAAAAAATCCGCTTCATTTACAAATGCAGTATAAATTTAAAAATTACGTTTTAGAGGGGTACGAATGAGCTTGCTTTCATTTCGTATGCTAAAATTTAACAATCAGCGTTAACAAAGTGCATTTTATGTGGCTTTTACCGTATTTAATTTTAAAACCAGTTTTAAATAGAGAAAAATAGTAAGTAACTCCTTTGTCAGTATGAATAAGCATAAAAATTAATTCTTTTAGAAAATCGCCTTTTTGATACAGTGAATGTCAAAAAAGTGGACATTGAAAGTTGTAATTTGGTTTTTCCTAGAAAAACGTGATTTTTGAGCCTTCGAATGTATACAACGAACGCATTTTAGCTGCACATATCAGTACTTTATCGACACTTGCACTCATTTCAAGATTTGATAAAAGCTTGAATTTTATCGACAGATTATTTTCCACAAAACTATTAAACTTAAAGCTAACAGATAAAATATCACGTCTGACATTTAAAAGTAGAGGCGAGTTCAAAATCAAACCCAAAGCGTTTTGCAACTAAGACGAGTGCTCTTAGCACAAAGCTACTGAGTACTTCTCGATTTCAATCACTTTTGCGATGCAACGATCGTAGAGGCGACAAACTTAGTGATAAGTGGTGGAGCATGATTTACTTAAACTTTAGATAGTAAAATAAAATAACTTCAAATAGCCATTCAATTCGATTATTTACATTTTCGGCAGCTCAAAAAATAACGTGTTGCTGTGAAATACCAAATTACCATTTCAATGTCCATTTCTTTATGCTCACCATATTTCGTTTCTATTATTTCAAGTTTGAAATGGAAATTTTGTAAAATGCGCTAAAAATGAAGAGCTAAATCATTCGCAAATTTTATGCTTGTTTCTTTCTTTTCTGCTCTGAATTGATTATTCAAAGTTTTCATTCGAAATCTTTTTGCCTCGAAAAAATGAAATTTTTGCGAAACTTTTCTCTTTCTCTTTTTAAAAAGTTAAAAATTGCTTTTTGTTAAGAGTAAAGCGAGTTGTGTGAAAATTTTCGCTCGCTCTTTTTTACCACATTTCCATTGTTGAGCAGTTGCGCTTCGCCTTTGTACACGATATTCTCAACGATTTTGCGATCTTCTCCGCTTCTATTTCGTTTGTTTGCGATCGAATTTTCGCTCTGAGCTTCGACTGACTTCTTTTCAACGTGTTCCTCTTTAACTGCTTTTCTCGTCGCTTTACGCCAAATTTTTACGGTCAAATTATATCTGTAATACAACAGCATTATAATTATCACTTTTATAGATAACAAAAATTTCGAACAATGAAATATGAAAAAAAAGTTCAAGGCGCTTTACGAGTGCTGGAAATATTTTTAAAGCATTTTATGTTTTTTCATCACTTTTAGACGCATTCAATCTCATTATGGAATAAATAACATTGTGCAAATGTTGCGTGCAATGCAAATACATTTAATGAAAAGCGAGGATTTTTCTTCGTTCAGCTAATTTTTGCTTTTCATCGCGAAAAGTACAGTTTTCAGCGAACTTTTTGCCTTTTATTTCGAAATAATTCGAATGTCAAGCATGTTTTCAATCGATTCGCTTTAATGAAGCTGATCCATGAACAAAAAGCGTATGAAATAGTAAATTACACTTTTGTTTTTAAATAAACTAATCTCTTCTCTCTCATAACTTTAACATCTGTTTTGTACTTGCGTATTTATTGAGTTGATAGAAAAAATCTTTACGTCAATGGCTCAAAAACATGTTACACAATTGTTTTGACTCATTATTTTAAAAAGTGAATTACAAAATTGATTTGATTTGATCCAAATGAAGTATGTGAAAAAGGATGAAGCTAAACAAATCTGGTATCGTAAACAAGTAAATATTGGAAAAAATGTCACTGCTATCTATCATTGCCACGCGTTTATCAACGTGAAGTGTTATTTGCTCATTGCACAGTGACACTGTTGCCATTATCCTCTTTTTTATGAAGAAAAATGTCGATTAAACGCACAAAATTCGTTTAGTTTGTTTGGTCCAGAGAGTTTGCTAAACGAATTGAAAGCGTAATTGGCTTAGTATGTATAAAGTTAATTATAAAGTCCAACTTGATGATTCGATTTTTGTCATCTCTACAGATTTTATACAAAGCGAAAAGTAAAATTTTGTGCTCGTATTAGAGAAAAGCTTATCGATTTCATTTCTGTTCATTTATTTTATTTTTTCGAGTCAAAACAAAATTTTAGTTTAGACGAGCATATAAAATTGGTTGAAATCCAATTTCGGAGATTTTACAAAAAAGCAGAACTCTTATTATCGACCTAATATAGTTTCATTTCTCTAATTAAATTGTTTTGTTGCGAAAGCGTTAAAGTATTAAGAGTAAGCAAAAATTAAATATTGAGGTAAAACTCAAAAAAGGGTTAAATTTAATTGAATGTGAGGAGAAAAATTAGAATTAAAAAGTAATCGCGAACAAACGTGAAGTGAATCGCAAAATGAATGCACATACAATTTACAGACACGAATATGTGTAAAATGATTAAATACAAAATTAGAATTCGCATTAAAAAGAAGTGAGCATTTACACAAAACAACTTGAAAGAAACGATAAAACAAAACGGTGTTGTTGCTCCGCTCTAATCTAAATGTCTCGAATGCATCCCGTGTTTTTCTCCTTCTCGCTTCTAAACTGTTTTCTCGCACTTTTTTCTGTTTGAAAAAATATGGCACACAAACCTTTATCTATTTATTTCCCACTTGTCTCGTTCTTCGCAAACAGGTATATTTCTCTCCTCTCGCTTTTTCATTAGATTACTTTCCTCAAAATAAAAACCGAAACAGCATTGCTTAGCACGAGAGAAAACTTATTTTTATAACGAGGAAGCAGTAAAGTAATTCATTTACCGGCGAATATCACACTTTTACCTCTTACTTTCACTCGCACAATTTGAACATAAAAATCAAATTGAAAAGCTCACTTTTAATGAAGTTGATTTAATCTTAATCAAAATTGATAATAAAAAGCGAAGAGCAAATCACTTACGTTAGAAAGGAGCCAAATGCGATAGCGATGATCGCTAAACTTAATTCGTAGTTAATATTTTGCAGAGAAGCACTTAGGTATGTTGCAAATTCATTGAAAGACTCGAGCAGCGACGAAGTCACGTTCATTTTCACTGCTCAGCAATTCGTAACAAACAATTAAGAATTATGTAAAACGGAAAAATAATTTCTTCTCGCATCAAGTTTACTGTATTGGCGGTGGATACGAGTATTAGCTTCCCTCTATCGCTTATTCGTCGTACGCTTCGCTTGCACACTTTGACGACATCGGCAAATTCACGTTTTTTATATATACACACATTTAATATTTACACACTTATCTCTCTTCCAAAAATATGTATTTTAACTTTAATTGATAGTAACTTTTATTATATTTTTTTGACGTTTTCTTTCGATTGAAGCATCATATGTTTTTTGTCTTTTTTTCACCATTATTTTCATATTTCAATCGTTTTCAAAATAACTTTATCCTCTCATTTGAATTTTTATGATTTCAATTCACGAATTTCAATGTTTGAAAAATATTTTCACTGAGTTGCGAATGTTAAGTTCGTGAATATAACGATCGTGTCTATTTCTTCGTTGCAGCGAGATTTTTGATTAAATATTCATTAGACTCATAAATCTAAAAACAAGGGTGTAGCTCGTGATCGCTACGAGTAACGCTATCGTCGACATTCTCTACATTATTAACGATAAACGCTATTTTTAAAACAAATAGAGAATGCGGTTCGTAAAGAAAACCATAAGAAAACACTTTCTTCTCTTGCTTTTGTCGTGAGCTTTTTTGCCGACATTTTTCGCTAGAACTTTCTTCTTTCTATTGTATTCATATTTATGACGATGAATTACAGCCCATTGATGTTCGATGAAAATGTTATCAATATGTTAATTTTAATTAAAATGTAAATTAAACGCTTTCAACTCTCGTCTCACGGTCGATTTCAATAAATAATTTCAAATGCGATAAAAGAGACACGAAATTGTATTGAAAAATTAAATATTTTCATCATTGAAAATCTATTGTTTCGACAAAAT
Organism: Dinothrombium tinctorium; assembly: GCA_003675995.1. Lineage (NCBI taxonomy): Eukaryota > Metazoa > Arthropoda > Arachnida > Trombidiformes > Trombidiidae > Dinothrombium > Dinothrombium tinctorium. Next base: position 21,089 of record NCKU01001742.1, read on the forward strand.
TCGAATAAATTTTTAGCTAAGTATGACCATGAAAGATTTTTTAAATTCTGATCTCAACTATGGATTTTTTCAGTAGAATTTGTAGAATTTATACAAAAAACCAACAAGAAGATAGATTTGCTTCGGAAGTGAACACAAATTTGGATTGAACGCAAACTAAAATGCAGAATAAAAATCAAAACTTCAATTTTTATATTGTAACTAAATACTCTTGAAAACCCATGTGTTTCTTTTTCGCTGTCATGGTGTAGACACAATTGCTTCTTTCACGCCTCGCCTTCTGTTCGTTTAATGCTAAAGTTTTGAGCCTGAAATAATCTCTACATTTGCTTTCATTCGATAGCATTTTGAGCCAAAAACTTGAAAACACTCAATGAAAGTATTGGCAGTCGCGAAATTGAATTCACAAAGCACTTGAAATGCTTTTCACTCGTCGTCATAGCGTGTGAACTTCCACATAATTCGATTGATTTTAGTTTCACCTTTCAAAATTTTGCATTCAACTAATGCTATGCCGAAACTTAAATTTTTGTAAATAATAAAAAAACATTTTAGTTTTGAAATTTTTGTATAAATACAGCGTGATTTTTATAAAGCGCATATAGTTTGATTAACGATAACTCGACAATGAAAAAGAGTAAAAAGACGCTTAAATTAAGCGGCTTAATATTTCCAATTGAAGAGAAAGGTTTAGTGAAAAAATGTACTTGGAGATTCATTTCATCTCAATCGAAACTTCAAAACATTTAAAAAGTTCGCTTTTAATGGTGATCTATAAACAGTTTGAATTTTGATGCACAATAAATGCTCAAGAGTTATAGACATGCTTTGATTTATGCCAAATTAAAAGATTCTGCAATAGTCTTTAAATTTTGAATTAGAGAGCATATTCAATTAATTTGTTCAGATTTCAAACAGACTTTCAATTGCTCACTTAGTTTAGTATTAAAACACATTCGTTTCTATTCATGTTTTTTATCTTAATAAACCTGGCAGCTTCAGCATGAATGATAAAATACTATCAATAGAAAAATATAGATTTGATTTCGATAATTTAAAACACAAATTAATCGTACTTCAATAATTATTTCTCATTTAATCATACATTCGCTCTAATAAACGAATTATGCGATCGTTTCGATTAAAATACATTGAGACATCTAATTTTCATTTTTTGTTGTTGTTGATCGAATGCTTTGAAAAAGTCTTGACGTAAATAACGCCCCCAATTTTTAACAGTTGAAAGCAGATTTTCACTGCTCGTCAGATAAGAGAATGTGTGAAATTACTTTTGATTATTTGTTCAATCAATAATTCGCTCGTTTACAACGATCAAAAGTATTGCTAAAATACGCATAAAATTCTAGTATTGTGAATAAAAAGAAAATGAAACAATCTTTGCTCTTCTGTGGACAAAAAATGTCGTTTCGGCGCAGTCGTGAGTTTTTGTTTTGCGTAACAATCAAATTCACCACTGTTTCTAATCAACTTTAAAAATTTTAATTTAAAATTTTTATCTTCGAACCTTCTAATCAAAATTCAAATTTTTAACGCTATTTTTGAAAAGAAGCAAAAATAAAATTGACGCAAAACTGATTCGTTTTTTATTTTTCGAATACAGTCTCGAAAATTGTACGAGTTTCGAAAGAGGAGTAGCGCGAAGCAAAAAAGAGTGTAAATCAAGAAAAGAACATATGAATAGAAACACAAAAAGAAACTTATTTTCGTATATCTGATTGAAAAGCTCTTCTTTGTTGCTTCGTTCTTTTTAAAAAGCAGTGTGAAAATAATGAAAATCCTGAAATATGAGAACATATGGAAAAGTATGCGTTCAATTAAAGTTTAATCTTTTTAACATAGAAACTGTTTTAATTTTTTACTACACATTTTTTCTCATTACTCATTACATTACATTACTACAAACATAATCATTTGTAACTTGAAGCCCGCATTTAATTATGGATCAAAAATGTTTATTACTATGAGTATACTTCGGAATTTTCGGTCGTTAAAATACAAAAAATCGGTCGGCAATTCGGTTGAAAAAAACAAAAATTTCGGTTCATATTTCGGTCGTTAAATTTTAATTAATTTTAATGAAAAAATTAAAGAAAAACTATGAAATACAAGTAATTTAGCACTCTCGCGAACCCAAGAATGAATTTAAATTAATAATCAACATCTTTTTCTAAATTTTCTACTTT
>NCKU01001743.1:0-23276 GCA_003675995.1 Dinothrombium tinctorium
TCCTTTTGAGTTTTGAAATACAAAACTTTCATTGCTAATTTTAAAGTTTTAACTCACTCATTTAAAATATTATTCAGCTTATAAAAAATTTATTTGTTAACAATTTTTGAAAAAAAAACTTTTTTTTGCATTCACGAGATGAAAAGCATTTATGAAATTGGTTTAAACAACCAAGGTTTATCTAACAATAATAAACAACGAGCGATACACCCTTACTTAATGAATCTATTCAATTATGCTTTGTACACAATAAAGATGGTATCAGTAAATAAGTGCAGAGTAGTTTACTGCATTTTCAGCACTATCTGTTTGTTTGAACAAAAAAGACAAGAATCTAATTTAATGCGATCGAATTCGACTTGTTCAATGGAACTGAGCAATGCGAAATAAGTTGGAAGCGATGATTATTTCAAGATTTATCCTCACATAAGTCATTGCCGTTAATGTGTAATTATTTCGGCAACTATGCACTTGTAACTCATTAGTTCTCGTAAATCTTCTCGATTAATCGCTAAAGGATTAGCATTAATGGCAAGTGCAATTAATGAAACGAAAATTTTGCTAAATACGCTAGAAACACTTGCTCGAAAATGCAACAAAGAACAAGATCACAGCTTTCAAGTGTTCGCACTCTTCATTGGTTGCTAAAGAGCGAAAGAAATGTCAAAAAGCCAAAAAGCAATCAATACAACGGAATTCAATCACCATCACAAAAGCTGATTGTCATTTAGGGCGCACGAATGAACTTCTAACAAAATATAAACCTTAGTATTTTCTTTCATTACATTTTGTTTGTCATATTAAATAATAAGTTAAAATAAGTCCTCTCTTCTGATTGTACACTGCCCGTCATGAGAAACAAGTCAACTTCAATTTCGGCCAGGGCACCTGAAGAAAAGTTTTGTATTTCTGCAGCCAATGGGCACGGCTTAACACAATAAATGATTTTGCAAGTCAGGCTACCATTTTGCTCATATATCTAATAAAAACGGCATAGACATTTGTGTGTATAAAAAGTTGGAATTTTCATATAAAATTTAAGGTACGGTGACCACAACTTTTTTTAAATTGAAATCTAACAAAAAACTTAGTGAATAACGGTTTATCATTATTTACTAACAAATATTTTCGTATTGTAGTATTTTTGTCTGCGGTAAAGTTTAGTTTCACAAATAAATTCTGTTTTAATTTATAGTTGTTGCCAAAAAATAGTCAAAATTTTTGTAACCGAAAATTTGTAACGCTAAATAAAGTGTTCACTGCCTCTGGGAGACATTTGTTTATTTAGCCGTAAACAATGGAAGCAGAAATATAATAAAAATGCTTTTCTCAAGTGTCGCTTCCCATTAAAAATTTCTCTCTTTTGATAAATAGCGTACTGTTACGCATAAAACTGTTGACTGTCCAAAATGTGACTTGACTTTACGAACTTCTGATCACAGCTCGAATCGGGCACGATTACGCTAGCGTGCTTTGCGGTCGGACGCGGACGCGGATACTTAAAACTGAATGAAGGTTTATTTGTAGAAACACAAGTAAAGCTATTTACAAAATGAAATGAAAACTACACTACCTTTTACATTGAATTCTCGCGACTCGAAATGCACACACTGAGGTCTGCATAATACAAAACCAAACTGAATACTACCCTTGATTGGTAAATTCAAACGTTAAAAACAAGTTTAGTTGTATTAACATATGAAAATTACCAAGACATCTACACTATTTACAATAACTTTACACTCTCAGCTTTGAAATAAATGCACAGTCATAGTCAAATTGAAAAGTTTCAGTCGATACAACTTTTTGCCGCAACATGTACATTCGTGCCAAAAAATTTTTACCATCCTAAAATGTGTGCATGCTTTTCTGCAATACAATTGAGTGAAAATTTGTTTAGACATGTAGTACCGAGGTCAGAAAAAAGTTTCTTACAGCTTAAAGCATATTTTACTGCAAATCATAAAATGTCACATTGCACATGCTAAATTATGATTTCCTTTCACAAAAACGTGGTTTCAAAAATTTTTTTAATTTTATAAATGTTATTAGTGTTCAGAAACGATAAAAATTAAAATTATTGAGTTAAAAAACTCAATAGTTAATATTTGGTTTTATTTCATTTTATTTTATTTATGTATTTATTGAATGAAGCATAAGGTGAATTTTCTCGAATGTAAAGTATTATAACCACACACTCTAAACATTGTAAGTGAGCTCACAATAGTTTGTGTAAATGATAACAGAAATGCAAAATAACAAAAGTGTTCGCTTTCTTTCACGATTCATTCTTATCGTTCGATTTAAGCTTTTAGCTAAGTTTGATTTTAGCTTAAAGGTCTTTCATATTGTTTGTTCATTTCATGTCAATAAATGAGATTAAGCAACGAGAAACGAAAAGCTGTGAAAAAATAAAATCAAACATTTCTCGTTATTAGCGTTTACTATTACAGTTGCTGTCTTTCACTAAAAGCTTTGCAATTACGTACGTGAGCTATGCTACGTATAAACTTTCAAGTGTCAAACATAAAAAACGGACGTTAAAAAGTGAATTGAGCAATTAGAAAACTTTTGCACCCGCTTTTTCTTCTTTCATACGTAAGTAACAATGTAATTCATTACATGATTGCTCGATTAAAATGCTCTCTAACATACTCTCTTCGGTCCAGCGCTGGTTATTCCACTTTTTGATTGAATTCAGGTTCTGAAGCATACGAAATTGTTTTGTAGAATTGCAAAAACTTAATGTGAGAGAATTAAAGAAATTTATTTTTCCTAATTTAGACCATTAAATAAAAAACTTTCATCTTTTCAATGGGTTTAATCTAAATTCTATAAAAAAACGAAAAATTTTTTATACAACGAAGCATTTTTTTTTATACATGTACCGTTAGCGTTTGCATTTCATAAAATCTCAACAAAAAATAGAAATAATTGAAAAGATGCATATTTACCATCAATCAAAGGTATGTCTTTCACTGACTTTACATTTAATTGAAAAGATTTGGCGGAAGAGGCAAAAAATAACATTTTATTCATTTAAAGCATTTCTGCCCATATTTTTACCTAAAAAATTTTGATGACAATCGTCGATGTCAAAAATTAAACATTACCGTCTTGAATTGTTTTCTTTCCTGAATCCAGTTCTGACATAAAGTGTGCTCATTGTTATTCTGCCTGTTTTAACTCTATAATTTTCCCGCAATTTCGAACATCGTTCATTAGTTCTTGAAGGTGGCAAATTTTTCTTACGATGAAAGTAGTTTAAAAGCCCATGCCTCTAAACTCAATTCATAATCGGTTTTAACTCTATGATCGGTCACTTAATGTGAAAATTTTTCACAAAAGCCGACCTTAAGATCTTCTTCAACATCTTCATGTGCTTTGAAAATATATTTTAAATCGTTAATTATTTAAAAAATGTCATCTAGGTTTGGTACTTTTTCTATTTGAAATTTTTGTAGAGTTTCTCGAAACCGTCATGTATTACTGAACATAAAGAATTTGATTTAGATTTTTATTTTCGAGCAAATTGAGTTTTATTTTGTAATTGTGAAGAGGGTGAAATTGTGGATGATAAATACAAACATAAACAATGTTCAAACTTAGGCAGCATTGCTGGTGATATTTCTATTTTTCGTACGCGAAAAAAAATATTTTTCATTTGTTCCAAATGAGAAATTCTTGAATATTTAGCAGGTAACGCTTTGATTTTCGGATCGATGCAAAATTACATGAGAATAAATTTTGTTATTCTTTCACTTTGCTTTGTTGTCATTCATATTTCGTGCATACTTTTGAATTGCAACAGAAATTCTCGTTAATGGGTTTGTATTTGTCAACAGTAAACATGTTGCAGAAATGGGTGTCGAACCGCACTTTTTCATCATTTGGTGGCAAATTTACCGGAAAATTATATTTTTTAGCAAAGTCGTTCACGTTTTCAATTCTAATTTAATCGACGATTCCATTATTCATTGCTTGACAACGCTTCCTACCGAAGCTAAACATTTTAAGTGTAATTTGGGCTTTTCACGCGATGTTTTTTCGTTTTTTTTTTCAATTAATAACGATATTCAAACAACTTTTTCATCAAGAATAATTTAATTACTCAAGTAGACATATTGAATTAAGTGCATTGCAAAGAAGCATAAACATTTCTCAAGAAAATAAAAACTTGGAATGAAAGAAAGCAAAAAACTCGCCTTAAATATTCTTCTATCAATTACATTTGATCAAAATAGTTTGTTGAAGCTTGTAGAAACTGATTGAAAACCATGGCAACTAAAGTTCTCATATTTCAAGTGCTTATTGCGAGAGGAGATTAATTGATTCGAAGTCCAGCTTTGGGAAACTTTAATGAATAGCCTCAATCAAAATTAATGTTAACGATGTTCAGCAGTTTCAGATCAAATAAAGACGTCTGGCGAGCTTTTCCGATACGCTTAGAGCTCATTGAAACAATTTCGTTAAAAAATAAGTTCACTTATTATGGCGATTTTTTAAATCTGTTTTCTCCGAGTCTCCTACTAATAATTAGGAGTCAGTCAAACTTAATTAAAATAAAGTTCAATTTTATTTGTTCATACTTTGGCCACATGTATTAAACTTTTAAGTTTCATTAATTTATAATTTTTCATTTTTCACCGAAAAAGATATTTGACACTTTGATAGATTGTGCACTACTAAACATTAAATTAAATTGCATTCTTGCAGTGAAATTTATCACTCATAAAAGTCAGAAACATCTCTTCCACATAAAATCGAAAAAAAAACGAATGCCAAACTTCAATGGAAGAGCAAAATCGAAAATTAAAACTTTATTTAGTGGTTTTAAGCCTTAAATTTAGTTCAATTAATATTTGTAAAGTAGTAAGTATGTGTAAAAACATCAATTTTTATTTGAAGCGAGCTCATTTAGAAACAAATAGGAAGAGATAAGCCTTTGTTAGAGATTTTTTGACGATTTTAAATGAATTTGAGTTAATCAATCCTCTCTTTAAATTTTGCGATGATTGTCATTCTTGAAGAAGAGAACGGTTTGCAAGAGTTCAATTGTTGGGCAAAACGCCAAACCGAACGTCTTAGAAAGTGTACAATGTAAACCTTTATGAAACTCATCAAGTAGTTTCAGTGCTGCTGAGCTTCAAATGGTTAAAGAAAAGAAGCAAATCGAAAAATCAATCACAAAAGAGGGTAATAAAGGAGTGTGATTTGTAGGCTCATTCTTTTGCTTTCATATATATGATACTTGAGCAAAACTTAATCGAAATGAAACAGAGCACTCACAATACAGACATAAGAAACTAAAGTGCACTCACATATTGTCAGATGCATTTAAACTGAGCATTTATTTTACTCGCAGTGCAATTTTCGCTTCTAATTTTCGCAACTAATTTTCATATAATTTAGCAAAAATAGCAGAAATAAAATATTTGTTTTCATTAAAAAATTTCAATATTTAATGATAAACCAATAGTGAAAATTACTTTAAATGATTTACTTATAATTAAAAATGTTTATTTGCTGGGTTGAAACAAAGCGACCTAATCATGAAACAGGCGTGCATTTCGCGTTTCTTAAAGTATCAAATGGAGTCATAATTTGCATATTTTTGAAACTTTCAAAATCGTCATTATTTTCTCACTTTCTCTGAAAAAGCGCCACAAACATTTTGTAAATTATTTTTTAAAACCTCAAATGAGGCATTTTTGCTATTTATTTCTTCAAAATTTAATTCAGATTTAAATGCAACGACGTCAAAAGTAAAATTATAATTAGGAATGAATGAGCGTTTTAAGTAAAAGAATCTGTTGATTCACGAAGTTTAGACATCAACTAAGTCATAAAGAAGTGAAAAATACACAAAACGAAGAATAAAATTAGTTTTGTTAAACTTTTAATAGGGCAAATTGCATTAGATGCAAAACATTCTCAAGGGAAATTTTTTTGTTGTATGATTTTGTTCAAGTTTTGTTCAAAGATTCTTCAATATACGTATAGACAAAAGTGAGCTGGTAATTATTTTTAAAATAATGAATAGACAACTTAGAAAAAGTTTAAAAGAAAAAAGTTGCCCGTCAAAAAAAGTCACATTTAGTGTAAGCATACAAGTGAGAAAAACATTTTTATTCAGCTTCCTTTGTTAAGGTTAAATTCAACAAATGCTTTTGCATGTCAAGTGACCATTTTGCTCATATATCTAATAAAAAATCTAAATACAGTTGTGTATATTCCATTAAAGATAAAATTTAATTTAATTTAATTAAAATCTGCTGGAATTTAAAAGCAGAACATTTTAAAGAGTACTACTGTAATTACAGCCTGTTTTCAAATTGAAAACTAACAAAACTTGGTGGCTAGTGGTCTACCATTACTCACTTAAAATTTTATGCGTGAAATAAAGTTTCATTTCACAAATAAATTCTGTTTTATTGAGCTTTTCTGTCTTAATTTAATGTTATTGTAAAGCAAATGGTCAAATTTTGTAATCTAAACAAAGTTAAATGAAGTGGTTGTCTGACTCGATGATGCATATGTTGTGCTTAGCTGTAAACGATTGGAAGCCGAAATACAAATGCTTTTCTCATGTATCCGCCGAAAATGGTGGTAGTGGTTTTTTGACGATAAGTGTAAATTAAAATATCAAATTTAAACATTTTCTCTCAAAGATAAATGCTACGGTATAAAGGCATGAAACCACAAACACCGATGTCAAAAGTTTAAACACCAAATTTTAATTTTTTCAACAAAGAGGCTTTCTTCTTAATTCTTAAATGGTTTCTAAAGAAAAAATTAGTAAATTTAATAAAGACAGGTAAAATATTCAAATTAATATTGAACATACAAAAAACAACAAAATAAGAATTAAAAGAATCGAATCAAAATAATTTTTTTAAACAATTTTAGTTACCTTTCTCTCCGGAACCTTTTAAAAAAGCAGAAAGCATATTTTTAAAAATTTTGAATGTTATACCCGCTTAGGCACTCGAACCTTTAATATGATGATTTGTGATTGCACACCATTGCAGAATAGAGCTAAACTTTAAATCAAGATATTTAAATCTTATATTTAATTTTATAACTTTTATCTTTTTTAAACTTTTTTCTCGCTTATCTGTGCAGATATCAAAGTGATCATCATTACACTTAGGTGTTTATATTCTGATTTCTTTGTGCAAAATTTAAACAAAGCTGAATCAGACAGCAAAAACCTTGTGTCGGTGAATAAATATTCTTCGAACTTTACTTTTAAGGTTTCATATTTCTTATTTATTCTTTGTTGTACTCTTATGTTGTATAAAAATTTGATATTGAACGCTATTTTCACTTAAAAAAAAGTCGCTCTCTTGCAGAGCTTATATTGCGAAAGCTTTATGCGGTTGCATTGTGAAGATTGACAATTTCTGGAAAGTATACTCTCTGCATTCATTTTTAAATGACCAGATTTGTTATTCTGTTTTGCCTTCAGCTCATTCATGTTTATTCACCAAAAAATTTTTTCGTTTAAAACAAACCAGCTTAAAATTTGCTGAAACAATGGTAAAAAACAACAAAATTTTTCCATATTAAGTTATAATCCGATTGAATTAAATTGATTTTTGCCCCCAAAACCATCTGTTAAAGAATCTGTAGAATCAACTGATTTTTCAAATTTTTTACACAAAAATAATGGAATGGAAAAGTTTGTTTTTAAATTTTTAACGAATCTAAAAAGTTTTCTTATTTTTATTGAAATGTTTTATGAAAATTTCCGAGGGCAAGAATTGCGAAATGACGGTTTTACGTAAGTTGTATTTGGTGACATTTTTCACTTTTTCTATCTTTTTCATGTAAAAAGATAAAAATGAAAGATTTTGCAGCATAAAAAAATTATTTCTTTGACTTAATTTTTCGGTTGAATCTTGAATAATATGAAATATAATGTATATGATATATATGATATTTAGTGAAATTTTCTCTCTTAAAAAGTAAATCTTTCAACAGTGTCTCTCTGCTTGGTTAGATTTTGAATATAACTAACGAGCAAAAATTATATATGGTCTGACTGAAACAGTAAGTCCTGAAGTTGAGATTAAAAATTTTAATTTTAATAAAAATCTCAAAATATCGAATGTGTAGAATGGGCTCTTTGCACTGCTCGTTTTATCATTTTGGTTGTTTTAAACCAAAACTGGGTGAAAATAAAGCATATAATATAAAAGCAAATGTACTTTCAATTTTTAATTTTTTGGAAACGTGTGCAATGTTCGAATTGAGTCGATTGCCATCTTTTTCGAACTTAATGGCTTACAAAAGTGATCAAAAAAAGAGTTGAGAGATTTATTTCCGCAAAAACTCATCGTTTTCTTTTAACTCTAATTTATTTGACAATTCTTTGTGTAAATTAATTGTAGAATTCAGCGTGAATTTACGGAGCCCAATCAATAAAAATTACGCGTTCTGTTTCTACAAATGTGTTTTTTTCTTTTCAGTGCTTAATATTAATCTTGATCTGAAACAGAAGCGAGCAATCGACTTTTATATTCTAGTCATTGCGAAAAATCATCTTCATCATCAATTTCTAAACGCAATAATGTTCAAGCGATCAAACAATGTTTGAATCGTAAATCAAAGGCGAGTTGTTTTGCTTTTGAATGAGAGTTGAGTAGCGACACAAGTTATTCAGAAAAAAAAATTGACGAAGAAACTTTTGTTTTCGAAACTGTCGAATGTACTTTTCGATTTGAGAATAACAATTCACGAAACTTGAATAATTTAAATGAATCGAAATGTGTATTTGCATTGAATTGGTAGTTTGTAGCGTGGACTGTTTTTGTACGAATTCAGGTGACGCCGCAAAAGCGCTCAATATTCAGATTTGAAGGTCAATTTCAGAACATTTTTTTGGCTTCGCTTAATATTCTGTTTTTCGCGTTAATTTTGCGAGAATAGGAATTAGCGAATAACTCGCGAACGCTTTTTTTAGATGAATGTAGAAAATATTCTATTCATCGCTTTCTATAAGCCGTTCGTTGAGAAATTAAATTTTTGCGACGCATTCACTTAATAATAATGAAAACGTTGTTTCTTCGCTGTGGCGTGCGTTCGTGAAAACAGTGCGCATAACGCGCCGTTGAGAGCTGCACCGCGAGTGCTCGTCGCGGCGAAACGCGATGAAAGTTTTTCTCAAACTTTATAGCGTTCGTTTAGTCTCGAGCGAAAAGCGAACGAATTTCGCCTAAGCAATGAATTTCTCCGATGAGAGTTCGCTATTCTTTGGCATCAAGAGCAGTGTAGAAACTGTATTCATAAGTGTCGGCCTCGGCATTGTTATACTCTGCACAGCGATCGGTAATTTATTCGTAATCTACGCGATTATTACCGATCGCATTCTGCGAAGAGTATCCAATTATCTCGTGCTTTCATTAGCCACTACCGATTTGATTCTCGCTTGCACTGTAATGCCATTAGGCGTTCTCTATGCCATATCAGGAAAATGGACATTCGGCGCTAAAATATGCGAGATATGGACATCGGTGGACGTTCTTTGTTGCACAGCTTCTTTACTTCATTTGGTTGCCATCGCGGTCGACCGCTACTGGGCTGTCACTAATGTTGAATACATTCGCCAGCGAAATGCAAAAATTATCGGCAAAATGATCGCTGCTGTTTGGGCAGTGGCCGTATTCACTTCTTTAGCGCCAATATTTGTGTTTTCTGACCCAAATTTTGAAAAGAGAGCCGAAGTTGAAAACGTTTGTGTCGCTTCGCAAAATGTAACTTATCAAATACTCGCAACAATATTGTCGTTCTACGCACCTCTCGTGCTTATCTTGCTCCTATATTGGAAAATTTTTAAGGTAAATACGAACTAGTTTCGCACTTTTCTTTTCACGCGAAAATTTTAAGCAAACAACATTTTCGGGCGTCTTTTTCAAAAAAATCGTTCGCTTGCAATGTTTGACATCGACGATCGAGTGAATATTGCGAAGGCAAAAAATCGCTGCCAAAAACGATCACCGAAAGATTAGATCACATTCGTGTTATTATTTACCTTCGTTTTAGAAAATTTGTCACGTACACTGTGGCTAATTTTTTTGTTAGCTTTCAATTTTTCACGCATTTACTTCAATCCATTAGCTTTCAGTCAAATTAGTCTTAAAAACAAGTGAGGAAAGCGTATGAAAACCGAAAAGAAGAAGATGCGTTTAGCTTCGAAGTGAACGCGTTGTGTGTGTGCACTTATTAATTTCTTCGCCCTGAAACACGATCGAGTGTACTTAAAAATGCTTCTTTTCAAAATTTAAAACGAAAAAACTGTGAACCGCATTCAAGATGATGATCATTAATCTTTTGCGCAATTTTTGTTTCGCTGTCAAAATTTTCGCAATTCTTCGCTCGAGCTTTTTTTTGGCGCACAATGATTTCGGTTTTACTTGTTTACTCGCATTTATTAACTTGAAAATAAAAATTTTACAGCTTGTCTTTTTCCGCCATCTGATTTATTAGCGCGCACTCGAAAATGGTTAATAGCCGAGCGTTAAACACGGCAGCGATGAGCTCGTAAATGAATTCGATGCAAAAGAAGCGAACACTTAATTAAAAATACACAATTTTAAAATTTAACGAGCAAATTTTTCACTCAAAGCTTCTTCAAACAATTTAGCCTCACAATTAGGACTGAAGTGAAACGCTTATTGCGAAAGAATCGCTTTCATACATATTTATCTTAAGCTCTTTTTTTATACAAAATTTGCCTTCGAAATGTTCAGCAAGTTGTTAAATTTAAATTTTAAGTAGGCTGCAATCGCTTTGAAAATGCATAGCTTTGCGACCTCTTTATTCTGAGTGTTTAGAACTTAATTCAAACTTTTCTCCTCTTTTATTTATACAAAAATGTGATTTGAATAGAAATGTTAGCGATTTGTAAGTTTAATTTACAAATTTGCCAATCGCACGTTTCTTTCGATCATCTCGGCGCGTATTTCTTTCGTTTTAAAATTTTATTCGTTTTCTGAAAAATTGCTTCCATTGAAAAATAATAAACGGTGCGCACCATAAATCTTCATGAGCGTAGCGAAACATTTTTTTTTCACGCTCCTTGTTGAATCTTAAATGTGCTCACTTTTTTCGTTTTTCACTCATCTTTAAATCGCTGAAACATGAAAAAAATTGAGTATGAAGTGATATGATTGTGTGAAGCGAATGTAAGAACAAAAGGCAAAGCTGAACAGAAGTGAGGCCGAAATTTTTTTTTTCAAAGTTTGTTCTGTTCGCTCGCAACCAAAGTAAACCAAAATTTATGGCGTAGAAAAGAGCAAAAAGTCAAGAAGCATTTTTTTTGCTAACAAAATTTATAGAAATCCATTTTTCTTCAATGAGTTCTAAAGAAGCTCTCGAAAAGCGACTTATTTAAAGAGTGTTTTAAACACGCTTTTGTGAAAACTCGGCAAAACACTGATAAGGCGTCAGGCAATCGAGGTGAAGGTTTGTGTATCGATTCCCGAAGAAGAAGAAAAAAAAGATTCATTCTTCATCCACTCGTTACTACTTATTTACTGCAAAATGATACCAACCTACCATCATAAATACAGTTTTCGAGAGAGAGAAAAAACAAGTAAAGAATTATCGTTTCGAAGCACAAGTTTTTTCGCCAAACTGAAGCTTTTTTTCATCATATCAATTGGTTGATGACAGTTATTTTGTGAAAAAGTTAAGCGAATAAACTCATTTAAGAGCTCCATCAAGCTTGGCTGTTTGCAAAAATGTCAAACTTATGCTGTTTTTAAGCTTAAAATTCATTTATACCAAATTTTTGAAATATCATAAAAGTTTATCAAATTAAATAAACCTTTGACATTTTCTCTTGACATTTTATAGTATAAGCTATGGGAGAAGCAATTAAAATTATATGATCTAACTGATTCTTGAGGAAGCGAAGAAAAGAAGTTAATGATAAATGAACAGTGACTGTCACAAAATGCTGCTTATCTTATACATATATTTAATATTGAAATAAACCAGTTTTGAATGAGAAAGATAAGAAACTTTTTGACAGTCCCTGTACGTTAATATAAAGCGCTTCTCTTCGCTATTTCTAAAGTTAATGATCTTATAAAGCACATGATGAAAAAATAATTTTTATTTTTGGCTTAAAAAATATTATTTAGACAAAAAGTTGAATCAGAATAAATATAAAATGTAATTTTTAATTTAGCTTTTCTCTATAAATGTTTGATTATGTTAAAATATTCTTATTATTCTTAGTAGGAGTCATTGTTAATTAACATGTTGCTGCTTAACTGTTCAAGTTCATTTAAACTTATATTTCGAATTAAGTCAACGTTTTCTCATATTGAAACTTTGCCGAAGTCAACTACCGAAACTTAATAAAATGCGCGACTCTATCAACTACCTAACAACTCTTAGCTGAACTGAACTTAAAATGCACATTTTTCTTTACTTAATGCACTGATCTAATTTAGCCAATATCAAATTTTACATATGCTCATTCCTTTTTTGCAATAAATATTTTTCGAATTCATCAGACTCGGAAAAAAATTATGAATGATAATAAAGTTTATCCATGCAAATTTTTTATGATGCGGATTTATTATTTATTTTTTCATTTAATTTCTACTTAAAGTTCGGTCACTGTAATTAAATAAAGTGAAAATGAAAACTGAGGAAATTTAATTGATTTTCTTAGAACTCTCAACTTTTTCGAGTTTATTTACTTTAGAAAATATGAATTAACGAAAATGTGTTTAAAATTAATCTATGCCTCTGCTAGAATGATTTCAGCTTGCAACGAATATCAAATTAAATTTAAAATGTAGAGTTTCGAGTCTTGCTTTCTTATGTTGTAAATTGCTCTTTCTTTCGTACTTTCATTTTGATACTGCCATAATAATAATCCGCATCAAACGATAAGATTATGTTCAAATATAACATTCTAACCCAAATTTTTAAAAATAGTAGAGCGAAACAAACTCAAATAATATCCTAGCTATTGATTTTATTGACAATCTAATTCATGACACAAAAATCATTTAGATTTATTAAAAATAACTTTTAATAAAGCCAATAAAATTTTAAACTCAACTATTTCTGATTGAAGAATTAATCCAGCTCTAGAAATGTTGAATTTGCTATTATTTATTAGGTCAAGATAAATAATTTCATTTAAATAACTTTGCATAATTTTTAAGTAATATCAGTTAATTGGTGCAGACAGATGGAATGAGATTCGGGAAAACGGGTTGGTAAGAGAAGAGAAAAGATGGAATGTCCCATTTACTTTCGAGAACTTGACGGAACGGCACAAAAATTTTAAACTCGTTTTAGTCTCTATTCATTATCTTAAAAAAATTATTTGTATTGCAATTGAATATGGTTGTGTGTTGCTAATTATTTAAAAATCAAATAATTTTTCGTATTTTTGAGATGATCTAAAAATGTTGAAATACGTTTTATTTTTAGAAAAAGAAATTCATGTTAAACCCTTTGTAAAGTTATTTTGTTCTTTTTTCTCAAAGGTTTATAAAATGCATCGTGAAATATATTATTTATGAGCTCTTTTAAATAATAATGAATTATTTAAAGCATTGTTATTGTGAAAAAACAAAAGCGCATATTTTTAAATATGAATATGTTCTACCCTAATGACGGAATTCAAAAACGAATTAAAAAACTGCGTCCTTAAGGTAGGAGCCTATTTAAAAGAGATTATGCAAAAAAAAAAAATTGCTAAAAAGAATATTAAATCCTCCGTGCAAAAGGAAGAAAATTTAATTTCCAGAAATAAATTTGTAAACTTTTACATGGTACTCCCACTGTGAATTTGTTAAATTTCGTCAGCCTATAGCGTTCTTTGGCACAAGTTTGATAGAATATTCGAGAGCTGTTATACAATTTCAAATTAAATTAAACTTTCATTCTTGTATTCAAGCTATTTTCTTATTTTTTATTATTTCAAAAAAAAAATTGAAACTGCTTCTTTACATTCACTTAGAATGAAACCTGAACTAAATAATCAGAGACGTAAAATTCAACGAATTTCTCTATCAAGTCAATTGCTCTACAAATCAAATACAGAAACGATGCTCAATTCGAAGAAAGAATCAAAAGCTTATACATTTGAACAAGTTATTTGCTCGAACCAGCTTTGATTCTTCGATGCAGCTTCAGGTGTACGCTACTTTTGCAAACGTAGCTAAAGTTGCGATAACTAAAGTGTGAGAAGCGAGAAAAATTCAATTGTTATAAATCATATAAAAATATAATCATATAAAAAAGTATCTAAATTCCCACCTGACTTAATACTTTTTTATCATTGTAAACATTTTCTTCTTTACATTAATGGAAAAAAACAATAAGCATCGTGCAAACATTTCTCGATGCCAATTTAGACGCTAAAACTTCGACGCTTTGATTTAAATCTACTAGCTAAACTTGTTTGTTATGCTTATTGTTTTCGCTTGTTTGTCAAAAACTTTTGCGCGAAATACGTATAATGAAAGTTATTTCGCTGCAATCGGCAAAAGAGGTTTCCGAATAGTGTTATTGTCGGAATTGTCTCAATCAAAATTCAAAAAAAAAAAATTAAACGTGACTTTTGGGAAATGATTATTTTTGCATACCCTAATTCAGTAATTGCTTCGTATTTATCAAAATAACCTTCGCACACATAATTGAGCTTAATTCATGCGCGAAACAAGTAAAACAATAAACGATTTTAAAATTAGGGCAAAAATCATCTGAACTCGAACAAATATCAAGTTCGTTCGATTTCTCAATTTGCTAACAAATGACTATAATTATCAGATATTCTTGTATCGAGGCAAATCGTTTATAATTTTCATTCACTATTACTAGTCGTTTAGGGATTCTGACCGAAAAAAATCGTTAAAATACGAGCACATGAAAAGTTTTGAAAATCATTTTACTTTCTATTTATGCACAAATATAGAAAAAAAATCGATCAAAAAATGTCATTTTGATAAAGAAATCAAATTTGAAACATTTTCCGTAAAGAATGATTGCGAAGATAAAGCTTTAAAATTCGTATAAAACATTCTTTAATATTGTCATATAACATGTTTGCAGGATGAAAAGTCAAATTTTGAGGCTACAGATTGTTTCTGGAGAGAGAATCTGGAAAATTGACTTCTGACAGAACAGTTAAAACTAAAATTTAATATATTTCACGATAAAACATTTTTCAACAAACCGAATTCAAGCTTTCACTTAATTTTGACATTTTTCACCTTATTTATAATATTCTTACGAGAAATGATCTTGGTAAATATTTTTATTACAACTGCCAATTATTTATGTTGTCTTTCATTTTCATTTAAAATCATTAACCACTATGTCAATACTATTCCCAAACATATCAACAAGGGTAAAAAAGGTAAATTATTACCAGAATAGCACCATATTCATCTAGCAACATTATTCACATTGCACTATATTCCCACCACGATGGAGCCATTTCTGTGTCTGATAAAGATGATTTCTCAAAAGATCAATTGTCAGATATTGACATTTTAATCATCTTCAAATGAAGCCATTAGATCAGAAGAACGAAGAAAGTGATAATGCTTCATTTGACTTTGAGAGCTAGTTAAGTGTTTCACAGAAAAATCTTTGACATAAGTATGAGTATAAGAGTCAGCACTTCTTATTCGATTTCACTTTCGCATATTAAAAATATTTGACTTGACTTTTACTTCGAATTTCACAATTAATTTAAATTGATTTTATCTATTTTGTCAAATCTTAATTTTTTTAATTTGATTTGTTCCTATTAAAAAATTTTCATTTACGCTTATCATTGAATTAACACTCACTTTGCCAAACATTACCAAGTTATACATTTTTCACCAACAAGTTTTATATAATCACATTCCTTGTTACCATTTATAATCAATAAGTTATCAACATATTATTTACAGCTATAATTCGATAAATTTGTTCAATGTTAATCGAAAATTGAAAAAGTGAATTTAAAGCTTGCGAAGAGAAGCTTTGAACAATCTTAATTACAATTAAGTTAATGCATTTGATGTATGCTTAAAAAGTGAGATTGAAGAAGCAAAAATCAACTCATTTTGCGAAATGCTTTTTGCTAAAAATAGATAAAGAGCTCCAGTTATGAGCTTTTGCTTCTCATTATAAACTCAAGCATTAA
The DNA here is from genome assembly GCA_003675995.1 of Dinothrombium tinctorium. Lineage (NCBI taxonomy): Eukaryota > Metazoa > Arthropoda > Arachnida > Trombidiformes > Trombidiidae > Dinothrombium > Dinothrombium tinctorium. The sequence continues at coordinate 16,178 of NCKU01001743.1, forward strand.
ACTCATTAATTAGTTCAGAAAACGGGAAGCGAAATGAAGATTAAATAATTTTATGCTTTTCGCATTAAAAGAATTGTAAGCGGGTAAATAAAAAAAATTGTCTTGCAAGGCGCTTTAAATGTTTTTCGCAGAAAGATGCAATTTTGTTGGTTTCTATTCATAGAAAAAAGTAATTCACTTTTACGAGTTCTTAGAACGGACGCTTCTTTATTTAATCACAACAAGTAGCTTATCATTCAGCTTTTGTATAGAATTGAACTTGATTAATTTTTAAGTCCACTCGACTCGATAAAGCTCCAAATTTCGTTTATTTAATTTTTCATTTTAATTTTTGAGCAAATCGAGCCTTTTTTTGTTTATTTATATGTCAAAGGTTTATGCGAAACAATAATCGAAATTCTCTTTGGATTTTTGGGTCGCAAAGCATCTTCTCGAATTTGCAGACAAGCTTAAATACTTAAATTCAATCTGTTCGAAAGTTATCGCCTAAATAAATGACAAAGGCTTGACAAGAAGAGCGAGAGTAAACTAGAAATTAAATTCCAACTTGCAGGCACATTCTTTACCAATTGATATTGAAAGAAGAAATGTAGCAACTAAGCAACAAAATATTATTTTTGCTTTCGCTTTTGCTTTCTTTTTACATTCTTCGTAACTATATTTATAAGTCGAAATCGCTTGCTCCAATTACAAATAAATAAAAGGTATTTTATTAACGAGAAACAAAAGAGTTTTTCGCCTTCCATATCGCAGCGTTTCGCAAACCTTTTATCTCAGAGAAGAAAGTAAAAAATTTGAATTGAGAAAACGATCATCTTCCAGTTTTGAATGATCTGATATTGAAGTTCTTTTTCATTTTAAATTCCTTTTTTAAAAAAGGCTCAACTTCGCTCAACACAAAGAAGACGGAAATAAAAATCCTGTGGGATTTTTTTTGTCGATTTAACTTCACTACGAAAAAAAAACGTTAACAAACGTAGCGATATATTCTAATGCTATATCATTAAAATGAAGCAGTAAGTTGTAGCTTATGTTTCAGGCATTACTTAGTATGCTATTTTTACTGAAACGATCGAAAAATATTACTGAATATTACTCTTTCGCTCTCTGCGTTCATTTCGATTTCTTTTGATGTTTTCATCTTATTCAGTTCTCATGGTGTAAAATAAATTGAGAGTGTATTACTCTGAAAGTAAAATTTCGGTTCTTAAACACTCGTGTTCTTGTTTGAAAAGTTTCATCTTTTTAGCATCAAAACTCGCAAACATCATCGCTACTCTTGTGCATATTAATATGAATCAAGGAAAATATTACTTTTAAGCTCTCGCTCACATCATTTTTATTTGCTTTGATGTGATTCAATTTTTTTTTTCTCAATAATACTCGTTTATGATTTCAAATATCGACGAAAACGTCATAAAAATTTATTTTGAATTTTTAATACCTGCGAATGAAAATTCAACTAAAAACTCTATCGAAAAAAAAGTTGAATAAAATTAAAAATTAAATTTTACCTTAAACAAATAAAAAGAAAAATAATTCCTCACTCATTTAGTACAATTATAAGAGAACACATGAATGAATTAAGTCCGAAAGCTGCTATATAGCGATACACGAATGGCAATGCTTTTATGAAAATTGCCAGAAAATTTTCACCCTAACAATTAAAATTACAAAAACGGTTTATCTAAAATTTTTTAAAAGAAAACTTAATGGAATATCTTTCATTCTGCACAAAATCACCATTCATCGTTTTCGTATACTTTTATTGGGCTTCGAGCGAGCTCCTCGTAAAAAATTTTTAAATTTAAAAAAATAATCACTTAATGTGACAAATTTTCAGTGCGCAACAAAAAGTTCACTCAAAATCCTGAGAAAAAATCTACGAATATTGAGACTGGTCCACTTTATGATTAATTGCGAATATGAAACAATCTAAATAAAACGAATATTTAAGGCTTAATTTATGAATATTTTTTGTTTTTAGAATTTGTTTTTATTTAACTTATTTTCTCTATATTCTAAAATTAAAGATTAACACAAATATGCATATTCTGAAATTTCCGCCATCGTCATTGTTTCGTCATTGCTAGAAAGAGGATTTTTATGCTAAATAAAATGAAAATTATGCATGCTTTTATTCTCAAAAAAAAATTTAATTTAATGCAACAAAAATAAGATATTAAAAATCAAATTTTATTGTTACAATAACATACAAGAGTAATTTCAAAATTTCAAAATTACTAAATGAGTTAATATTATTTGAATTCATTCCATTTAGAATTTAAGCGTGGAAAAGATAAACAGTTTTATCTTTTTGTAAAATCGTGTCCAATAATATTCAGAGTTTTACTTTTCATGTCGTTTTAATTATAGTCAAAAAGTGATTTTATGCATTAAAAATTTAAAATTTTGATTTGATGCATTTTTAATAGAAAATCGCTTTTTATGACATAAAATAATTTTTTATGCTAAAAAATATTTTTCCGTTCTCTAGTCGTTGCTTTTCGCTTTAAAAATACGTCAAACTATATTTCATCCAGCGAAAGTGAATCTGATTTGAAAATATGAATGATTAATGAATATTTTTGAATTCATGACTGAACTATCCTTTAAACTTGAAAAAAAGATCGACTCTAATCACTAAAGTGTCCAAATTCAGTGAATCCTTAAGTTTTACAGAATATATAAATTGAGGTTAACAAGTCAAAACTGAGTAAGAGATTAGAATTTCAAAAATTTTGAAATTCCTTTTCATATGTTAATAGTAAAAAACTTCTTCATCTTAAATACAAAGTAAAGTTTGATTTTTCTTTTTGCATAAAAAGTTAAAGCGCATCATTTAATTATCATTTTCGACTTCGTCTTTTTCATGATATTCTTTTATTTTGCATCTCATTTCGCCTAAAGTCAATTTCGTGAAAGTAGATATTTGAAAACAGCGGAATTCAAAACTTTAAAATACATTAGATTATCATTACAGCCTTCTGTTTAATAGGAAAATTTAAATAATAAAGATCCAACTAAAACTTTTAAAAATAATTTGCAAGATTTTTCGTAAATAGTGTTCTGGTCTCTAAATAAATTGGTTAAATTTTTTCAAAGTTGATTTTTTGTGTTTAATGAACTAAAACACTTAACAGAACAATTTGAATGGTTAGAATTTCTCTTGAATTTACCCTTCAACATTGAAAAGTGAAAGGATGCACAAATTACTTAGAAACTAATTGATTTCTTCTCATTGAATCCATTTTTCCTTTTAGATTTATAACAACTTTCATAATTAATAATTTTCAAAAATTTTAAATATCAAAATTGAAAAAGTTCAATAAAATCAATTTTTTATCTTTTTTATTAGTTAAAGTCATTAGTCTGTATTTAATTTTTTGTAAAATTTTTTAGTAAAGGTTTTTAAAACCATCGTTTTAACTGAAGTTACAATTCCGGTGACTTGATCTTTAGCTTTAAAGAAGTAAACAATTGTTTTTTAATGTCTGAAAAGCAATTCATTTTTCATCTATATATTTTTATATTTATAATATAAAATGGTCCAAAGTTAAAAAAAGAAGAAGAATATTGTCAAGAATTCATGAAAACTTAATAAAGTTGAGGATTTTCATGAAAATTTTTTACTCAAAAAACGTAATTTTAACTTCTTAATTATTTTTACACGCTTTACTTTATTTGGATAAAGTAAAACTCAAAAATTTCCTAAATTCGAAGCGCTTATTAGAACGAGGTATATCTGAAAAATTGAAGATAGTAAAACACTAATATTTACTCTCAATACTAGTGGCATCACTATTGGTCTGCTCAAAAAGTTTTTTGTTTATATTTTATCACATTGCTACATTAATTTCCCTGACAACTACATGTTTACTTTTATATTCGATGATTTATTAAATAAATCAAATTGATTCATACATTTTTTATGCGAACACGATTAGAACGTTTATTAACATTTTATTGCGAGTCAATAGTTTTTTTGTAAAATATTTTCATTTTTTTACCTTGTTAATTTTTCAATACAAACAGTTGAAAGCAAATGTTGTTGAATCGAAAATATAGCACAAATGATACGGCAAACAAACAAACAAAAAATCGAAACTTTTTATTTTTCAAATCAAAAGCAATGCACAATCGAGTTGCAATGTTCGATGTGAATTAAAAAATAAGTTTTTTGCATTTCATTCAAAATGTTTCTTCATTAAGTTGAATTCATAAAATATTTTAAACTTTTGAGATCGTAAAATATGCTCTCAAACAGAAATATATAAATCATGTCGCTTCTATTCAGAAAAATTATATCAATCTTCGCTTTTCTTTTTACTAAGATTGTTTAATTAAGATTTTTTGAAATCATATCTTTAGAACAAATAGTGTTTTGAGCTTATTGAATCGAAAAAGTAGATATTAATCTAAATTTTTCGAAAAAATTTTATAATAAGTTAATATGTCTAATGATTCCTTATGATAAATTGATAATATTAATAGAAGATAAAAAAAAGATTTATTGACGATTGGAGAAACGTACCTCTTTGTAAGAAGACAATCGAGATCTAGAAAAGACCAAAAATGTAAATAAAATTTGATCAAAGAGAAAAAGACGAGCAGAAAGTAATTCGATAAATATGGATTTTCTATTCTGCAGGTTATCGATTTTTTGATGAGAGGCAAAAATTTGAATAATTGCATGAATTTGAATATCTGTCTTTTGCAAAGAGGAAAGAGCCGAGAGTGACTTTATTATTCCACAGTTTTGTTCTCTCTCTCTTGTGAAATTGTATTAAGATTTCTTTTTCTTCCTTTTTTTTACTAAAGTTGATAAATTTAATCTTCTCCAGCACAATATTTAAAAAAAAGTCTTTCAGTTTTTGTAGTTTTAATACAAAGATTTTTATTTTCAATACAATCTTTTAAGAATTGTTTTCAAAAGTTTTCCGAAACTAAATTACTTACAGGGTTTTAATTAAGTCTTAATCCTTAATAATAATTGAAACAAATAAAAAAATTAATTCAAGCATCTTTCAAAACGCTTTCCTACCTTCCTTCGTATCTTCTTAATGAACACATATTTCATTATCTTCTTGAAATGTACCTGAAATAATTATGAAATTCCTCAACAATTAGCTTAAGATTAAAAAAATTTTCTAATAAGAAAGTCAGTTCGCATAAATAGTCAGGAAAGAAACTTTTTCATTATCCCACAATCATTCATATTCAGTTGCTTTCAAAAAATGATAATTGAGCAGAAAAGAAATTATTTCTTTTCATTGCACGCTAGATGAGAATAATAACAAATCGAAGCCTTTATAAGCGTGCAAATAGGATAAACAAAAAAAAAGTAAATTATTACGAATAGAGAAATAATTGAATCATGTTATGCAATTTGCAACGGAGATCAATCTGCTTTCTTAGCTAAACGCATTGTTGTGAGTGTTTTCTTTCACTTTGCATTATATTCTATGTTTCATTTTCACACTTTTTCACTACCCTTTCAAAAAGAATGCTTGTATTTCTTAAGAACGCATACTTCAAAATCAATTTTGAACATTTCAGAACACAGTATGAGTGCATTTCATTTTTTCCTTCTTTTACTTTGATTTTTTGCTTGTCGATTTCAACAAAAGTGCTTTTATAGACGCATATTATTTGCGAAACTGTTTTTTTGGCGCTATTGAAAGCTTGCGTTTTGATTTATTTTTCTCAAACAGTCGAGCCTTTCAAAAATCGATTATGCTTAAAATGTAACTCGGAGGAGTAGAAGAAAAGAATATTTGATTGGCTGCGAAAAACAATTCGCGCAACGATTGTGTTAGCGAAAAAATCACTTCGAAAGCTACTTCCGAAATTAGAACCGATGCAAAATAACAGAAATGTTTGAAAGTAAGATTGCTAAACGCGGAGAAAAAAAAATGCGAAAATAAATAGTTGATTAAAAATAGTTAGATTTTGAATTTGCAAGCGCGAGCGAGTTCATTTTCTTGAAATTCACTCAGCTACAAAATAAAACGAAGCATTTCAAAAGCGTGCGTTTGGTTGATAAAAATGTGTGCGCAATGAAAAAAAAAGGTGGAATATGAAAATTTCAATTTCGAGTTTGATTTAAGCGAATTGAAAAATGAGCTTTAATACTTTTTTCAATTTACTTCTTCACAAAGAGATGAAGAAATGTGAAACAAACTTTTTTATCCTTTCGTCTCTCGCTGCACAAAAATTGTGTGTCTATGTGTGCGAATATTCGTTTCGATCGTTATAGGCCGCGATAATTGCGCTACCTTTTTAATAAGGAGAGAATGCGTTTAGCGTTGATCACCGACAGGTGATTATGATTAAGCGATCGAAGTTTGAATCGCTCGCTGCGCTCGTAATTCGCTGATATTCGAACGAAGCTTCATCTCGGCTCGACGACCATTATTAACATTATTTTATTTTTATTTTTGGCTAAAATAGGTTGCGAAGAAGCGAATCAGAAATAAGCCTGGTAACAATATTCCTCTGACTGCGACCGCACAGCAAAAGCAAATTTTACAGCGGCCTGAACAAGCGCACCATAAAATTTCGTTAGGATCAAATTCAGTGATGGAACAATCTGCAGCGGAAGAAAGTGAAAGTGTTTCGCAAACTAACGGCAAAGAAGTTATAATTAAGCGTGAAGTATGCGGCAATTACGAGCAGAGTTTAATCACTAACGAAGAACAGTTGAATACACCCAATACATCGAAGTCGAAGCTTAATCCGACGATAACCGCGATCAATAAGACATCGTCGAACGCGAACACCGGTCGCGAGTCAATCGAAGCGAAGCGCGAACGCAAAGCGGCTAAAACTTTGACAATAATTACAGGTGTATTCCTTATCTGCTGGCTACCATTCTTCATAAATGCGCTTTTAATGCCTATTTGTGGTGACATGTGTAATCCGGGAAATATCGTCATCATACTCTTGCTTTGGCTCGGATGGGTTAACTCCACTCTTAATCCGATCATTTACACCATATTCTCGCCAGATTTTCGCGCCGCATTTAATCGCATCATATTGAACCGCAAACCGAACACAAGACCGACGAAAGTTTAAACATTACTCGAATTAAATTCTG